>QANY01009141.1:7945-137945 GCA_003255025.1 Datisca glomerata
AGAGAGAGAGAGAGAGAGAGAGAGAGAGAGAGAGAGAGCTTGGGCCCCCAAATAAAGTTTTTCATGTTTTGGCCCTCTCAAATGAGGTTTTGTGGCTCCATTCCAGCCTTCCAAACTGACCAAATGTAAGCTAAAAAATCCAAGGGCCAAAGAATACTTCCAATATTCCACAAAGGTAGATTAAACGCAACTTTGATTCCAAGGATAATAAGGCCTATATTTCCAGACAAAATCATATTTTCCAAAAATCTGTGTCATAAGTGCAAATGCATGCTAATTGTTAGATATTAATATGAATTCAAGCTAAAGTTACACATGGAAGTGCATAGCAAATGAGCGAGTTTCATCCGTTGGCATCAATGCCGGAAAGAAAACTACAACCATCCAAACTATGCTTCTTATCCGAAAAAAAATAATATATGTTCCTCATCATCATATCCTATGTATCCTCCTGCTCAACTCATGCAGGTAATAGCATGATGCAAATTTCTCTAACATTTACACACTCAACCACAAATGTTAACAGATAAAGCAAATAAAGAGTAACCTTCCACCATAGAGAAGAAATCCCAGGGCAGCAAACAAAGAAACTCCTGCCAGAACATACATGTTGGCTAGTAATCTAGATATATCAAGGATAACTAAAAGTTTCAGAAAGCTAAGCAAGATGTTCAAAGAATGATACCTGCAAAAAACATTTTTGATAGGATAACCAACAGATGGATGGGTTTCCACCACAACACAAACCACAAAGCTATCTGAAAGAGTTCAGAACAGGTGGTCAATCTAAAATAATAATTCTTTTAATCTTGCATGATAAATACAGAGTTATGTAACTTTTCAAGTGCATTCAAGCGCTCATCTTCACTGATAGGTACATGCAGTTAATTGATTATACGCACACAGATTTGCTCTCACAGTAACCAAAGAGAAAGGCTACCAAGTAGCTTGTTCAATCAGATAAAGGCATAAGAGAAGTACATCAGGTTTAGAAAATAACCTTTTCGACTCCAAAGCAGATAATATAATGACTGAACTGTATTAAAGCAGATCAATTTTAGCAAACTTGGTTTGTATCAGTGTAGAAAATTATGAGTACTCCCATCAAAAGTTCAAGCAACGAAACCACGTAGAAAATTATGAGTACTTTTTTTTGGTAAGAAAATTATGAGTACTTATGTGGCTTCATGGGTGGAAGACAATATTTACTCTTTCCTTTGTGTCGTTTGATGTACTTTGTGGCAAGCTTTTCTTTCCTTTCTCTTTGCCATTTAAATTAAGAAATTGAATTGCATTGAGAAAAGTCTAAAGGAAGAACAAGGAACTCTCAACTATTCGAGTCACCAGGATTCAATTTACTAAGATCATCATTAGAGAGAAGACCATCTAATCTTGATTTAGAGAGAGAAGAGAGACAGAGAGAGACAGAGAGAGACAGAGAGATCAAAGGGAGAAGGCAAAAACAAGATCATTTTGGACCAAATCATTGGTACTGGTTTTTCCATGGGGGAAAATGGTCCGATTAAGTAGCCATCAAGTATGCAGAGAAGTCCTATAAAAAAATCAAGTATGCCGAGAAGAGCAAAATAGTTTTTCATCTCCGTTTCTTCTTCTTTGATCAATATGACTCTCCCTATTGTTAATATTTTTTGTGAACAACCTACAACTATGCCATCCGTAAATTGTGTCTTGATTGAATATTTATATCATATGAATAAAATTTTAATTCCAATCATGAGAAGAAGAGAAGGTAAATTGAGCGATGAAATATTTGTTACCAAGCGCA
Organism: Datisca glomerata; assembly: GCA_003255025.1. Taxonomy (NCBI): domain Eukaryota; kingdom Viridiplantae; phylum Streptophyta; class Magnoliopsida; order Cucurbitales; family Datiscaceae; genus Datisca; species Datisca glomerata. The sequence continues at coordinate 9,732 of QANY01009141.1, forward strand.
AATGAACCAGACCTTGAGAAATGCAAAAGAGAAAAATATGGAAACTAAATCAAACATCTTCCCCAATACAAACAATTGGCCACTTTTGAGTTGGGATTTGACAAAGCAAGAGAGACCATTGAAATCTGTTAGGATCAAGCAGTTATCATTGAACTAAAAACCTCTAATTGCTAGTTAAGGTGCAACCTTATTTCCTTATTTTGTGACAACGCAAAGCTGCCTGATACAAAAGGGAAGCATTTGCCTACTTTTAAGTTGCAACTTGACATAGTGAGAGGACCATTAAAATGTGTAAGGAACAAGCACGTGTCACCGAACTAAAAGCTATGATCGTTAACTAATGTGCATGAGATAATGTTCCTCCCAACTATGGACTAGGCTCGGAAAGTCAGTGATAAGCAAGAAGAAAATAGAAGAGCCAAGAAGAACTTCGCTTAGCCCTTCTCTATAGTTCTTCCCCTCCTTCCTCTCTACGCTTCACTTGACTTGAATTGGGAAGAGTCATATTCATATTCCTATTAAAAACTCCCAATAATGCTTGTATTCCCTTATTGAATGACCCTACTCGCTTGCTAATGGACTATAGCCAGAACGAAGGCACAGATTATATACCAAGTTTTTCCTATTCTCATAATCTCGCAGTTGTCAGCTCTTTACCTTTGGTGTGTTCTCCTTTACTCTTTACAGTCGGAATCACCACATCGAGCGCTCGAAAGGGTGACCTCTATGGGAGAGGAAGAGATCACCTTATTTCCTTGTTTTGTCTCAAAGCAGAGCTGCATCGAAACGTGTTGCAGGCAAGCTTGAAGGGCCTCACAATGCAGCCCATAAGTGGAATCGAGTCTAAATGTGATCGTTGGCGCCCCATAAAGTCAACCCCCCAGCAACACTATGGGGTCATAACTGCAACATTGCTCTAATACCACTAAGCATTTACCATTGAGCAAAAAGCTACATCTATTAGCTAAGTTGCAACTTTGCTTTCATAATTTGTGGCAGCCCAAATCCCTACATCTATAAATGTAGCGGGTGGACTTCATGGGCTTCGCAATGCACTTGCGGTGCAACGGCAGGTTAGGCAATCATGCCTAATATAACGCCACGCTCATACATGGCAGTGAGTCCCTAAGGGTGATAGTTGGCCCACCATGAAGCCAACAAGCCAACAATATCTTAGGAGATACATTTCCATAGCCTATGATGAGACTCTCTCCATTATGCGTGAAATTTACGAATTCTCTCAAAGCCCAGTTTTATAAACCTAATTAACGCAATGAAATCCTATCACAGACAGAATCTGTACAACCATTTAGAGGACTTTGCAAGCAGGTATTTTATTCTACAAAAATAACCCATTTCTATGGAGCACCTACTATAGGTTGTGATCATCTTGCGTAATGTGATAAGAAACATTGGACTTCAGAAGCAAAATGCTATGAAACAAACGCTTCGGCGAATGTGTCCATGTTGAACAAGTATCCGATACTAAGAGTGACCTAACATGTGTCACAAATTTAAAAATATGTGCCTGAAGTTCCAAGCATGTTGTCTCCGCGAGTTCACACTATTAGAAGTAGTGTGGAGTCTTTATATGTTCATAATTCTTTTAATATTAATATCATAGCCAAAATAAGTGCCTATGAGATAATGATACTTTAAAACAGAAGAGGATACAACTAAATAATAATAGATGAAAACAACATGCTTATACTCAAGTAGAGCCCCATTAAGAGGTTGCAGCAAATTAGTTCTGATGCTAATTAGTTGGTTTCATTCAAGAGAAGAGAATCCACTGGACAAAACACTCAAAACCACCTTCATTTGATTTTTTCCACAACCACAGATTAAATGAGCTTTGAGGTAATGAGTAAGGAGGACCTTATTACTAAAATCAACTCTTGAGAATTCATGTGTCGGCTACATGCTAGGTCATCTCCTATCTAGATATCCTTGAGTAAAAATATATGGTTTCTGCTTTTCTAATGAAGCTTTTACGGAACCACCCTTTCTTCTATAACCACTCTCTATAAAGAATTGCTTTACTGACTTAAAAAAAAATTAATCACTCTCTTCCATATCGTTCAATTATAGTCTTCGTCAAGATGATGGATCAACCCCAACAGGGGCAATCACTAAATTAATATAGTAAATAATTATGAGTTCTAGTTAATACTTCTACACCAAATACCATTGAGCTCCAACATAAAAATATGTAATACCTGTTGAAGCTATTATTATATGCAACAGTGCTATAATTCATTTACCCATCTCATATGTTCACACAACTAATTATCATGTAACTTCCACGAAGAGTAGTTGAGGAAAAGAGAAAATAGATAACATATCATATAAAATACTAAAATAGTTGTGAGATGGTTAATGACGTCCCTAATAAAGTTAAAAACTTAAATCAATACATAATTCATATTTTTTTATTAAGAGTACATAAATAATCATAATATCATCACCATCATGATTATTATTATTATTAGTCTATACATATATATGGCTTTTACAAACATTTAAACTAATGGGATCAGAATTAACTAACTACACCTACGATGAACGGTAAAAAAAGTACATAATTTGGAGTGGCAAATTTAGGCATAAAGTAACTATGTTTGCAAATTTAGGCATAAAGTAACTATGTTTGCAAATTTAGGCATAACGTAACTATGTTTGCAAATTTAGGCATAAAGTAACTATGTTTGCAAATTTAGGCATAAAGTAACTATGTTTGCAAATTTATTATGCAAGAAACAAGATTGTATTAAAGAGAAATGATTACAAAAAGGGCTCAGAGGGCAAGCAATCCAAAACCAAACAAGAAAGACCTGTAGTCAAGCTAAACAAGAAGCCAACCAATCCGAATTAATCAAAAACAAAGGAGTGTTCTTGATCCAATAAATATGTTGGTAAGTTATTAGTAAAACATTTTTTTGTTAAGTTAAAACAATAATTTCATGTCCTTTTTTACACTGTGGAGAAACATTAGAGCCAAAACAAAGAATGTTTAGTGAAAGCAACTTCTCCCACTTTTCACTGAATAACTCTGTCCCTGGCCACGTCAGAAGACATTCGGAAACCCATTGGAATTGAACTGCTGAACAAAGATATATTTACAATGGGAAGGCCGCCAAAAACTACTGGAGACTTCTAATGAATTTGAACTTACTCTACTTTGATAACAAGCCAGCCATTAGTGTAAAGTTGAGCAGTTGAGCCCTTGATGGTTTGTGAAATCAAAAGATAAGAATATCTTAACCTTCTTAAACAGCAAAATAGCGAGGGAAATAGACAGAGTATTCCCTCTTCCTCTCAGCGGCTATTTATCTTTCGAAATTTCCTATTATTCGGTCTTTAAGCTCAATCAATTTCTCAAAATTTCCTATGAACTCTTCACATCCATTTCATGAATACGACAGCTTAAAACCTCCACCAAGTAATGTAAAGCACAGTTAAACCAAATAGTCACTTGATTCTCATAATCAAATGTCATAGAGAAAGCATACATACATGTCATCTAAAATCAAAGTGGATAAATGTCCACAACCAAAAAGAAAGAAACTAAATGACAAATTGTTAACTCAGGTAACCTTAACTAGATTACTTACAAGTTTTATACAGCTTTACGCCCAAATAAAGTTCTCTTTGCAGTTGCTAATTAGCACAAATTGTCATGTTTATCCCACATCTCATCCCACTCAAATGTACACATAAAAAAGTTAAACTAGAAACAAAAAATAAAAATGAGGGTGAAATTAGATAACGAGTCAAAGCTATTATATGTAACAATTCTTTCATCAAACATGAACTGCCTCTGCAAGTAAAAAATAAAAAATCCAGCTTGGAAGTCTCTCTCTTGGGAATACTAGTGATAAAATTGGGAGAAAAATTCACCTGAATTACATAAACAACTGCATTTATGATATAGAAAGTTGGCCTCAGTCCGTCAGTAGATACAGCACGTGCCTGGTAAAAAATTAAATTAAAATAGAAATTTGTAATCAGAAAATCTTACATTCATAACAAAGATGCTTCAATTGCAGAACATGTTGTTACCTGATAGTAAATTTCCGCCCAGAACAAAACCAATAGAGCATAGGTCGTAAAGAAAGCAAGACTTGGCATATCAAGCAAAATATGTTGGACAATCTATATAAAAGATCCAAATGGACAAACAATTAGAACGAACCAAAAATGAATATATAATGTACAAGCAACCAATGTAAACATTAAATTAATTATCAAACTCTGAAACCTACCGGAGGTTCTAACTTCTGCACATAGCGGCGAAATACAAAAACTAGCGAACGTACTGTGGACAAGTAGAACTTACACTTTAGAACAACTTGCATACACTTAAAACTCCTTGAAAACAAATATTGAAAAAAAATCAACATTGGGATGATACAAACCCCCGTTCACCAAGAAATTGAGAAAGTGGAAGACCTTTTGGGTGGTCCATCCATACTCAGGAACTCTTAATTGTATCCGTACCAGTTGAACCTGAACCAGAAACATATAACCAAATTTTCCATTATTCAAATTTATCAGATCTCAGACCTTCACCTTTGAAAATCAACCTCTAAATTCACAAACACAAGCGTTCCATAACTAAAGATGAACGAATCATAGACAATTAGGAAACTAATGGAATGCAAAGACGAATATGAAATTACATTGGAAAACCCTAACCAACTACAATTAACCCAAAACCCATGTGATTATGGCCCCCCGTAGAAGCAAATAAATACTCGGGTTAAATAAGAACATCAGTTGAAACCATAATTATAAGACAAGACAAAACTAAACTGAAATCATAAGGAAAAGACAGTACAAGAGCAACGGCAGCGACGATTCCATAGAGAACAGCAAGGATGTGAAAGATGCGATCCTGCCAGAGAGGAGAGTCATTGATGTCTTGCCACCAAGAGGTTGCGTCGGTCAGTTTGTAGGCCATCACCGCCGACGATGCCATGCCGATACAGCTACACCTCGACTTCCTCTAATCTTCTCTCTGCCGGAATTCTTACAAAGAGTGAATATACAAAAAATTTCGTTTATTATTCGAATTTTTTGGTTTAATTTAATATCTGCTTCTAATTTTCTCTAGATTTTCTCGAATTTATTTCTTTTTGCTTTTCGTTTCCAGGTAAATGGGAAAATCCAGAAGGGCCGGCAAAAATAGAATAGGAGGGAAGGTACCGGCACCGGCAATTGCCGGTTTTGTTTTGTTTTTTTTATCAATTTTGTCAATTCATCCACGCGCCACCATGTGATAGATCTTTTATTTAAAATGAATCTTATTTATAATCTATAATAAAAAAAATATTAAAAGGTGGAAGTCCATAGATTCTTTTAAACTATTATGTTCATCTTTATTTTTACTAATTTTAAAATGTCATTAAAAATACATGTGATGTATTCGTATTTGTAAATTTAATATAGATATGTCAAAATATGACAATTAGAGGTGACTTTTCAAATGTAGTTTTTCAAATGTTGGAGAACTAAAATTAACTTTTGAAATGGAGTAGATTTAAAATGTAATATTCATTCACGTGATAACTTTTGATTTATTGGAGTTAACATCATGTAATACACATTAATTGAAGTTGGGGAGAAATTTTTTCGGATAATTTTGTTTACCTACATTTTTACTATTCCTAAAATAACATTAAAAAGTATACTTGATGCATTTTTATTTGACCATCAAATATAATTGTGTCAAAATGTGTCGATTAAAAAGTGATTTTTGAAACGTAGTAGAATGAAAAGTGATTTTTATTTGCCCATCAAATATAGATGTGTCAAAACATGTCAATTAAAATTGATTTTTGAATGTAGTAGAATGAAAAACGATTTTTATTTGTCCATCAAATATATATGTGTCAAGATGTGTCAATTGAAAAGTAATTTTTGAAATATAGTAGAATGAAAAATGATTTTTATTTGCCCATGAAAATAGATGTGTCAAATTATGTCAATTGAAAAGTGATTTTTAAAATATGACATTTGAAATGTAGCAAAACGAACAATGATTTTTGAAATATAATATACATTCAACTGATAGCTCTTGATTTATGCGAGTTAACTTCATAATACTTAAAACTTTAACCATTGTTTCTTCATGAACAATTACGTAATACAAATTCACATGACATTTTCTTTACAGAAATACATATTTTAATTAAATAAAATAAAATTGATCATCTATATTAATATACTTATTAAATTATGCACTTATTCATATATTTTCTTTTACTAAAAAAAATAATTATTAACTAAATTAGTTAAACATTATTTTTTTCAAATAGACTAGTGTGTGTGTATATATATATATATAAAGTTGGGTATGAACACTTCAAAATATACTATTTGTACTCACTCAATTTTTCTGAAAGTGTCACGTGTCTATAAAGCCCATACACCTCTTATAATATAACACATCTCGTAATTAATTATTCAAGTTAATTATGATCAAAATTTATTTATTTATTGAAATACAATTTAATTAATATATTTATATAATGGTAAATGATATGTGTGAGTGTGTTAAATGATGAAATGTATTAGTATATTTACATCTTGATCATTAGTGACATAATGAAGGGGTTATACGAATAGGCTTTTGTTTTTTATCTGCTACATGTCATAACCAAATCATCATGAAAACTTAGTTAAATGCGTCTGACGAACATTTTCAGTTCATATCGCATTATTTGCATCACTCTCACTAATTGTTAAATTGTTTACTTTTAAAAATTGTTAAATTATTTAATCAAATTGTAACAGTTCGTCAAAAAAATTGTAAGAAACTCTATTCCTGAAACTTTTAGGATTCCACAAGTGTCAAAAAACTCTTTACATTCAAACATAAATATCAAAATTAATTGGGCATTTGAACAACCATCATATTTAGTAGAACAACTCTACATATTCTAATTGATATGAAACCATCATTGTTATGTACTTTTTGAAAAACATATATATGGCCGAATCTCAACAGTTTTAAATACATTTTGATAACAGTTGAAAAATGGATAAAATTTTTTGGAGTCTTTATCTCTACTTTACGATTTATTAAATGATTTCAATTTAGTCTCATCATGCCCATTCAAAAAAATTTATTAATATTGTTTCTTTGATTTACAACCGATATATTATTCTTGTTTGCTCTAATAGATTGTGACGCTTCACTACGCCATTGAAAAAATGACATTGTCAAATGAGGTTAGTCATGATAATAATAGAGTTTATTTCGTATTTCTTATTCCTTATATTAGAGTTGCATGATATAGCAAGGTAATTTTTTTTTTTTGTGAAACCTATTGTGCACATATTATCGAAACTTCAGGTAAAAAAGTTTAAAGAAAAATATTGTTCTTCTTCCTTATTGATACTAAATTTACATCAATCAAATTTTTGAAGAACCCTAATTCTAAAATAGCATTATCAAACAAGTGTATAAAACTACTAAAAAGATATCCAAATCTATATATATATACAATATCGTGCATCGCAAAAGTATTTAACTAGTGGTGAGTAATGATCTGAGAAGAAGCTCATCCATCCAAAGGTTCAATTTTTTTAACGTTTAATCAATTTTTTTAGTGAAAAAGCTCCTCCATCCAAGATCAATAGTGAAGAAGCCTAGCTAAGTCAATGAATGTAAATATCTTGATCACAATTGTTACTCTACCGAAGTAACAGTCGAAAGGAAGAAGAAGAATAAACTTTGCCATCCAATAGTGGGGAGAACCACGATCCACATTGAATCCATATAAAACCAAACAATTCAAAAAAATTAATCACAACTATTACTATGTCAAAGTAACGATCAAGAAGCAACAACCGTTCAAAATCATACCATCATAGTGTTTGAATCACCAAAGAGCGGGAGGAAGTGAGCAAGAGGGGAGAGAAACCATTCAGAACCTATCGTTACACTAGATAGCGGAACCAAGCAGAAAATGAAAGAGGAATCATCAACACCCTAATGTTATGCTGCCGGAATCGACGGAGGGCAAGTAGGCCCTTCCAGACGATTCTTATGAAGCATGATTAGGATTATGATCAATGGAAGCATGCTACATTAAAAAATACTCTAGGAGCATGAGCAATACTTCATAATCAAAGTATGATTAGAATTATAGTTAATTATAATCCAAGCATTTTAGATTAATGCCAATAACATTATAAGTGATAATCTGGTTTGAAACATGACTAGACTAGTAGTTATTATGCTCATGCATGATTAGTCTACATCATCTCTCAGCAAGCATGATTGGAGTAATCTCTTCATCATAGAAAATCATTTTTTTGTCCTTTTGATGACTATAACTGTAAGTTTTATTATTAGATGTACATCTCCAATTTATGTTCCTTCAATATTTTCTCTAGAGGATGTGAGTGGGTAGAAAATATTCGCTATTTTTTTGCATTACTTTGGACACTCAATTTTTATCGGACTCATTTTAGATCAAAGTAAGAATGACTAAGTAGACCTAAGAGTAAGACCTAGTGGACTTCTACCAATCCTAACCTGCAAGGTTGCTTGCAGCCCACATTAGAGTCTAATCTTGTCTAGACGAACCATGTAACAGGCGAGCTCGTGGGAAGGGCACGTCGCTCCCATTCTAGAAGCTGTGTCATAGCCTGAAAGCCAACTAGGTTTTTTACTTTTAACATTTATACAAAGAGCTCGTGGAAGCTTAGTCATTTTTTTAAAACTAAGAGTGCAAATATTAATTTAAACATATTTTTATTCAATTGAAATCATTTAAAATTATTCGTTTACCTTCCACTAAAAAATAAAACGTTTAAAAATCAATGAACCATCAAAAGCAGAAGTGATGAAAACTAAAGAAAAATTGTTGAACTCTAAAGTTTTCGTAGAAACTTATTAACTCTTGTCATGTGATAGAGACTTTAAATCTCATCCGTATTAAATGAATCTTCATCACCTGAAAATTTAGAATATAACAGGGTGTGTATGAAAATTGACTCAGTAAGCAAACTTTTACATCATAATATCACTACAATCACATAGGGTATGTATCATTCTTTTGGAGCATCATATAATTCTTATGGAATTCGTTAGCCAACTTTCATTAGAGCTCTCAATCATACCCACAACAGAACAGAGATAATCCATCAATAATTGTTAGCTTGTGAGATATGCACAAGTAATATTCCTCACAAGTATCATTCCACACCTTCGAGAAGGTGGGAACAGAAATAAGATGCCTTATCACAACTCTAACAAGAGCATATGCGGAGATCATCTTCCTAAGGATAGCAAATAGAGACCCTCTCCCGAGGGATGAGGCAAACATGTTCTTTCCTGAAGGATAAGGCAAGCATAGTAGAATAGCAGGCATGTAATTCTAATGGCACATAATATTTCCTTTTCATTGGCTACGTATGTTTTGATGAGCTTAAATCAGTATGGTTTTGCTTGTGCATTTTCAAAGCTTGAGTTTTGATAAGCTAACTCCATATGGTTGTCGTATGCTTAAGCAAGCTGTCTATATAAGAGGCTTTAATGAATTGACTTAGTTTGGAAGAGTTAAGCCATACTAAAGCTTGGATAAAAGGAGTTAGTAGGAAAATTAGCTCCCTATGTTGAATTTGTTATTTGCATGGTATTTTCTATTTCATCTTGCATCTGCTTGGGTATTCTAGTTATGCAGAGAATTTTTCTTGCTGGCATGAACACGTCTTTTAAATAAAAATTTGCTTACTCTAAATTTGATACATGGGAGGATTCACATCTTTTAGAGATCCCTTGCTTGGATTTCAAATGTATGAGATAAGATTGTATCTTCAAATTTTCTGTCTTGAATGTATGGCAGGTTGTACAGTAATCCATGGATTATAGATCACAATGGTCCTTTTAATTCTTGAATCTGAACGCATGACACAAATAAAAAACTTAAATGGCATTATTGTGTCTTGATAGAAAAATGGCAGTAGACCAGTGGCAATAATTATCCAAGATTGTTTGACTTGGTAAGTTTGTCAAGGTTGATGTCTAGCGAATGGATGATGAAGAAACATGTTGCATGAGACTGATAGATTTCCCCATGTTTTGAGAACTTGTTGCAAGTCCCCATGAGGTTTCTTGTAGCACAGATGTATAATGTTTTGGGGAATTTATGACATCAAATTTGCTTGTGACTTCAATACTGTTAGAAATATTGTTGTTAGAATACTGTGAGATTCTTCTTAGAAGTCCTCACGATGTCTCTGTGTAGGAATCAGACCATCTGCATGAATTTTTTAGTTGTGCTTAATACACGAAGTTTTCCATACTAAGCAAAGTGTATCCATTTCTGAAACGAGATCCACAAGATCTTTTGAATTTACAGAGTTTATGGAGTTTGTCGATTATGAGAGGCACAATTTTATATTGAGCTTCTATTAATAAGGCTTGGTACTTTTGTGTAAAAATAGTAGAACACGTATATATGATATAAAGAGGCGTTATCCTATAACGAAGGATATATTTTTAAGGTTGTACATGGACTTTGCTTGAGATTCTAAATTTTAAAGTATGGATTGTATCGCCTTAGACTAGACATGAGAGAAATGAAGGGTGTGTAGGCATGGATTAGCATGGCTAACATAGGGGTTCTATCGGCATGGCTTGGAGGTTGATTTTGCATTTGGATGTTTTAATGACTCCGGATTTTCTAGGTTGAAGATGATAAATAATGCAATGGTTGCGGTTCTTTTTATGAAATCTATTCCGCCATGTGTATGTTGTTCTTGGGGGTGATGAGTTAGTGCCTAGTGCTTAAGATGGGTCATTAAAAGCGAAGCACTCTGGGTGTTGAGTGAAGGTGGGTGTTCATGGCATCGATTGAAGGCATGTGCTAATGGCGTTTTGTGAAGACAATTGTGGATGGTGTTGGGTGAAGGCATGCGTTGATGGCGGGTGAATGTGGGTCAAGCAGGAGGACTAAAGAAAGTGTGGGCTTCTGTGAGGCATCGTATTGCTCGTAATCAAGGATTCGAGAGGTTACTTATGTATACAAGCATATAATGTGAGGTTTGTACTTGCGGGCATGTATTTACAAGACTATACCTAGGATGTTTGATTTGTATCATTGAGTAGAAGCATGGTTCGATATGGAAGGCCCCGTGTGAATGGATAACTGAGTTGCTTTATATAATGGACTACATCCCTAAAATTCTACGACATGGAATATGAGTGTTTAGAGGGAGATGTATGCAGTCAAAATTATTTCTAAAGCATGTACCATAGATAGAGAGCAGAGCTTGAGCGTCTAGACGCCTTGGGCTTTTCTATGCATGGGAGTTTTTATGGGATAGTACAAATGGTAATTTTCCTCTAAGTTTTCATCACTCTTAAGTGTGAAACCTTTGGGATAGTTTCGTATCAAATGTAAACCAAGCACGGAAGCACAGTGCGTGAAAGGAGCTTATTTCCGTGTCAAAGACAAACCAAGGATGGAAGATGTATAGTGCGTGAAAAGAGTTTATGCCCATATCACTTCTTCTATCCATTTCAGCCTCTCTCCCCTAGCTACCTATCTTTGTGAGATTCATACACAAATACAAAGTTTGGACGTAGTGAGTAATGGTTGATACTGCGAGGGGCGTGATTGCTTCTCAAAACTATATCTGTAGATTGCTCCTCTAGTAAGATTTCATTTTCACTGTATGTGGAGCACGCGATTGTTTCTGAAATTTTTTGTACTTCTTTGTATCAAATTTCACATGTCCAACTGAGGGGGGCAAGTTTTGCAAGTTTCACATGTGGGTCACATGCTCATGTCCGATTGAATTGCAGAAGCCCCCAAGGGACCCAATCGGGTTCTTACGGGTATTAAACTTGCTCACAAATATAACATTTTTTCACTATTCAACCGTAAGTGGGATTTGGGGCATGTTTATTGATCTAGGCTTAGTTTTGTTGCAGACAAAAGAGCATAGACAAAAGTGATGATAGGCTTTTCTCTTTAGTTCTTAAAAGCATATAGGCCTGAGTAGTTGACTTTGACATGGATCAAACTCTGGCTTAAGACAATAAGAGATCCAAAGTGGCGCATGAGTTTCTTGGGCAATTATGCACAAGTCACCCACATGAGCATGGGTTTTAGAGATCGTTTAGGCATTTTAGGCACGGCTAAGGCTAGCATTATAGTTTGAAGATGCATTTGCAAGATTTGGTTCTACGTGGGAGGCGTTGTGTCTCATGTGCTTTCACTTTTAGTTTGACCAGATCATGTGGCCATTGTGGGATGTATTAACTAACTCCTTAGTGGAGTCATCAAGATGTAAGGGTATTTTTGGTGTATTAGACAATTGGGTTATCAGTGCTGGACTTAGGCTAGGATTATTTGATTAAATGAAGAAACCCATGAAGATATAGCATGAAGTTTGGATAGGGAGTGAAGCTTGGAATCCCTCTATGGGTTACGCTTTTTGGGAGAAGGTATGTGATCACTCCATCGTTGAATGTTAGGCTCCATGTCAAATTATGTTTCTTTCTGGATTATTGTGTAATGTCTGGATGACTGTGATGTGAGGAAGACGATGAACAATTAATCCACATCACTGTGCATTCTCCACACTACTGTGGATTAAGGGACTAAAGATGTGTAAGAGTCATTTTTGTGTGCGGGGAGTGTGTGTGTATTCAACACGTCCAAGTCTTTTGGGGTTTGGGCTAGTATGTCCCGATGAAAAGAGATCAAAGCGCGAAAAAGAAGATGAACAACGAATCTGGACCACTGTACATTCTTCGGACTACTGCGATTTCATGAATTGAAACTCAAAAAATGGTTGAATAACATCTTCTTTTTTATTTTTTGAATGCATGGATTACATGAGTGTGAATTCTAGCTTTGGATTTAACATGACATAAATATTGAAAGACTATAAATATAGACAAAAATGCTTGGAGAAAGATTGGGCTAGGCTTTGCTTTCTCCACACGTGGAATTTCAATGGAGTTTCCTTCAAGATTGCTTGGACTCAAGCTTGTACTCATCTCTTTCTATAGGCGCGAATTGGGAGATTTTGCTTCAATTCAAATGGGTTTTGGCACCAACATTCCCTTTCCATGTCCTAGATGATTCTTTGTCACTGATTTGGTCTCCACATGATATAGATGATGTGATTGTTGATTCGTGTGGTCCCTGAGCATCTTACCTCTTATAGGAAACAAGTCTATGCGTACCCCTGACTCTTCTTCCTCCTTTTAATGAGTAGCAGCCATTGGAGCATTAAACGTCCACCTCCACCTTCTTTTCTCCAATGAGTTTGCATCTTTTTTATGAGTGCAGAGTCTTCCTTGATGTGGTTGGCAAGAAGAAACCTTCACACGAGTCGTCTTGGGTAATGTGTATGGAGTCTAGATGTTGATGGCTTCAGAGAAGGATTTTGTATCTATCGGGCATGGGCCTATTAAGAATTCACTTATTCTAGATGTTGACGTTTAATAGATTATTATTTTTGTATTCATTTCCACAATTTTTATCTTTTCCATTGTTAAAATGGTGAACACGCACACATTGTCAAGAGTTAAAAACCCCCAATGACGCCTCTTTTGAAGCCAAGGTCATCCGATATCTAGCCACCTCTCTTCCAGTCACTGCCATAGAAAGGAAGCTCCACCTAATCTGTCGCCATCACCGGTGAACCAACCATGGCATAGGGGCTAGAAAAGATTGAAAGAATGGCAAAGAAAATGTAGTTTTAAAGAGCAATGTTTTGACGATCACTTACGTCTAAGTAGAAGCACACAAAGAGCATTTTGCATCTGTAAAGCCATAAGCCTTGAAGGGACCAACCAACATGAAGCCACCACTCTCGAGAGTCTGCTTCCACACGAGATTCATGGAAAGTGACCCAATCGTCAAGGATATGTGCCCAAGAGGAGAAGAGCATGCCCGCATCATACTCGCTCTCAACTCTCTTGCTCTCGACTCTCTCTCTCACCGCTCTCATCATTTTTTTGTGGAACTCAATGGCTTGGAACAAAGGCACAAGGAAAAGGAGGTTGATCGAGACTGTGATCACTAGAAGGATGAGCTTCATCAAATAAAAGACCTCACCCTACAGGTAATCGAAAAGCTAAGTCAAGAGGAAAAGGCAAGGCTCATGACTCAGCCACAATTGTTTAGAGTCTCTCATGATCTCCTTTCTCTATGAACATAGTGTCTTAATCTGGACCACACAGATTCTTTCTCTCTAAGTTTAGGATTTTATGGGACTTAGTGTTGGATCGGATTTTAGATTTAGAACAAAATTAATTAACCACAAACGGTTTGTGTACATAAGATCAAAACTTTTCAAAACAAATAGTTAATCGAATAAATATAAAATCATTCAATGATCATATATATTCAGATAAACATATTAAGAAAAGCTAGAATAAATTTATACCTTTTTTATATTAGAGAAATTCTGATTTGACGGGATCTAATTATTTGTCTTGCGTTCTTCGTTCTTGAGATTCGCAAAACTTCAATTGATTTTCACACAAACAACCACCTGTAAAATTTAAAAGTATATCTCGTAAGGATATTGTTAGGAATAGAGTGTGGACTTCTAAACGACTGATTTTTCTTCTGCCTTTGATAGTTTTCGACGGCAATTGTAGGGGGGGAGATAAACTCTTTTCTGCCCTAAATAATCATACAATATGATTAGGGTTAGAGATGTAACTTTAATGCAATCCCTTATATAATCATTACATAATTTACAAATATACTCCTATATGTCAAATTGCCAAAATTTATCTCCAGTGCACTACTATCTGCGATTATTACATCTCTCCTAGAACCAAAACTTTGTCCAAATTCATCAATTCAAATTGATAAATAAAATTGATCCCTATCAATTAATTAATTAATTAATTTTATTTACTATTTATCTAATAATTAAAAAATAACAAATTAATTAATTTGAACATTAATTTTGGTCTTCACTAATTTAGTGATGACACCCATCACATATGACGTTGTTTCTCATTCATGTCCTTATGAGCTACTCCTGAGACCGAAAGGACCCATATGAATAAAGTTATAAGATTCAAATATTTAACTAATTTATCTCTATAAATTCCTGACCTATTTAATCCTGACATCGTATGACTCCAGTATAGGTTCGATGCTGAATAAACCCTGGATCCATGCGCACTACATTTTCTAGTTGGCTCAAATAAACATTTTCATTTCACGGTCCATGAAATATTTTACGATATTACCCTTCGTGAATATAAATAACAAGAACGGTATGTAAAATTATCATTTACCCCTCTAGTTATTATTTCGTTAACTCCTTTATTCACTATGAATAAGAATGACATAACAGTGAAGTGTCTCGTACAGTTCACCGTATCTTATTTAATGATTCATTTCATTTGAGTACCTGGCCAGGTTTATTTATTCACACATTCATCAATAAAGCATAAGGTGATATTATTACTTTCACAATCTCGTTACGAATTTCATATCTGTGAATTACGCAACTCCAACATAGTTAAATCACGGTCCCAACAGTCGAGGTATTATCTAGTAATTCAAACTCACTCCTTCAGAATATCAAAGATTGCAAGTAACTAAGTCAAAATTCATATCCACCTTAAGATTAAAGTAATTATGAAAATACTCTTAAGGTGTTACAGTTAGATTTGGAGCTAGATAAATGGTTTTGCTCTAAACTAATTTATTACTAGTCTATTCAACATGTTTCATAACATGTCTAAATCAATCGTTAGAGTCTCCACTCCCATGCCTCAAAACCAGCATCTTTTGGTTCAATCTAACAATAATAATTGGACTCGATTGTCCAGTCGATCCTATGACTGCAAAATAATATTTTGATCTATCTTAGAAGAGTTCGTCTGCAAGATCGCTTTGTGCTTACTCTTCTTATGTTGATAATAGTTTCAGGACTTAAAAACACATTTTAATTAAAGAAAACTTTCATATATTTATAAAATCCAGTAATATATAAATGTCAAATAAATAATTAAATACTCACCAATAGTTATTACACCCTATTTTATGGACATAATTTCAACAATCTCCCACTTTAACTAAAGTAGGCATGTACAATCTCGTATCCCTATGCCCTCTAGATGACCATAAAAGACTTTACTGCTTAAACTCTTCGTGAATGGATCTGTCAGGTTGTTGGCCGTTAATATGTGTGTTACTTCAACATCTCCACGCTAATCAATCTCTCTGATGAGGTGGTATTTTCTCTCTATATGTTTGGATCTTTTACGGCTTCTCGGTTTTTTCAAGTTTGTTACAACCCCACTGTTATTGTAATAAAGTGTCATGGGTTTGTCAGCATGTGGAACGACTTCCAGAGTCTTTAGGAACTTTCTAAGAGACACAGCCTCCTTTGCAGCTTCACAAGCCACCACATACTCTGCTTTCATAGTAGAATCAGCATTGCAAGATTGCTTGATACCTCTCTATACCACTGTTCCACCATTTAGGATGAACACTGATCCTGAAGTAGACCTTACGGAATTATTATCATCTTGAAAATCAGAGTCAGTATAACCCGTCATATTCAGGTTAGTACCTGAATACACAAGAATGTAGTTCCTCATTCTCCTAAGATACTTGACAACGTTCAATTGTTCGAGTCTAGGATTAGATTGAAAATGACTCACCACACAAATGGTGTAGCAATATCTATCATAGTGCATAGGATTGCATATATGAGACTTCCTACGGCTAAGGCATATAGAATCTTTCTTATGTCTTCATCTTCTTGAGGAGTCTTGGGAGTCTGCTCCTTGGAGAGGCTAACGCCATGCCTAAAAGGAAGATATCCCTTCTTGAAGTCTTGCATACTGAAACGATCTATCACCTTATCAATATAAGATGATTGAGACACTGCTAATTGTTTGTTCTTCCGATCCTGAAAGATCTCAATACCTAGGACAAATGCAGCTTCTCCAAGATCCTTCTTATTAAATTTCTTTGCAAGCAAAATCTTGATATCAGACAGTTTTCCTACATCATTCCTAATGAGTAGAATATCATCCTCGTACAAAACTAGAAAAATCACCTTCCATTCATGTATCAACTTATACATACATGGTTCGTCCACTAACTACTCAAAACTAAAGTTCTTGATAGTTTCATCGAATCTGATATCCGCGATCGGGACGCTTGCTTATCCATAAATGTCTTCTTAGACTTTCTCCATGAACCCATCTGGTTGAGCCATATAAATTCGCCCTTCAAGATTGCCTTTTAGAAAAGCAGTTTTGACATTCATCCGGCAGATTTCATAATCGAGGGCAACAACAATGGATATGAGGATTCAGATGGATTTAAGCATGGCCACCGATGAGAAGGTATTCTCATAGTCAATACCTTCCTTTTAAATGTAACCCTTGGCTACTAGCCTAGCTTTGAATGTCTCAACATTCTCATCCAGACCTCTCTTTTTCTTATAAATCTATTTACACCCTATGAGTTTTACCCTTTCAGGAAGATCTACAAGCTTCCACACTCCGCTCGAGTACATCGATTGGATCTTAACGTTCATGGCGTCTTGCCATAGGTTTGCTTCAGGACCAACCATAGCTTGTGAGTAGGAAATAGGTTAACCATGATCCTTATCTGAGATTTTTGTCAAGGCATCTCCATAAGACGTGTACATGTCTGGTTAGCTCATAACCCACCCACTACGTTTAGGCTTTGTAGGCTCTGGCTCCTGCTATGGTTCTTCCAATAACAAATTGGGAACATGTCCTAATTAGGGAGTCAGTGTCCTCCCACTCAATAATTCCTCTAGCACAAGTATGCTTCTCGTCTTCACACTTCTTATATACTCGTCTTCAAGAAAATGCGTATTCGTGCTCACGAATATTTTCCTGTCGGTCAAACTAATAAAAGACATACCCATTTCTTTCCATTGGGATATCCTACATCTTTCATATGGTGTACTTGGCACCACCATTGGGATATCCTAAGGTGGCTTATGGACGACTTTCATCCACTCCATCTTTCATATGGTGTACTTGGCACCGCCTTTGATGGAACTTGGTTCACAATATATGTCATGTTTTCAAGGCATATCCCCAAAATAAATCTGGGAGGGATAACTCATCATGGATCTAACCATATCCATTAGAGTTCAATTCCTTTTTTCTGGCACACCATTTTGTTTAGGAGTGCCAGGTGCTGTAAGCTGAGAAAGAATACCATCTTACTTAAGAAAGTTTTCGAACTCTCCTAGTAAATACTCTCAACCACGATTGAATCGTAGTGTTTTGATTTATCTTTATAATTGATTTTCAACCATGGCTTTGTACTCTTTGAACTTTTCAAAGGTTTTAGATTTTTGGCTCATTAAATAAGCATGTCCAAAACGTGAGTAGTCATATGTGAATGTTACAAAATATTCATAACCTCTTCTTGCTTGTATATTGAATGGCCCAAATACATAACTATGTACGAGTTCAAGGCATTGAATGGCTCTTTCACCCTTCGCTGAAAAGGGTCTCTTGGTCATTTTTCCTTCCAAGTAGGATTTACATGTGGGTAGTGATCTCATGCTTAAAGTTGCAATGGACCATCCTTTGCGACCAAGACGCAAGTGTCACAAATAGGTTAGATCGATTGAGTCAGACTTCAGTATTTACTTCAGTGCCACATATCATTGGAAGTTTTGGTTTTACATTGATTAAGTTGTTTATCATGCGTGCAGTAGTAACTAAGCATTTATTTCTACAAATACCTTAATGAAATCCAAATAAAATCATTTCTCAATTAAACTAGCTACTGAAATGAGAGTTCTCAAATAAAAATTTAATAGTTTTAACTGATACTGCCAATACCAGTGTTCCATTTTCTCAACGGAAGCTGAACTCACCCTCGTTAATCCTTCTTCTTTCCCTGAACCTCTATAGGGAACAAATATAGTTAGTGGCTGCAGAGTCTACAATCCATGAGAAAGTAGAGTCAACTACATAACAGGCTTCGGTAATAAGTAATGTACCTTTAAATTTCAACTCCTTGAGATAATCCAGGAAATTGCGTTTCCAATGGCCAGTGATTCCGCAATGATGACACTTGTCCTTCGCCTTGTCCACTTTTGCAGAGACCTTGCCTTTCACATATTTTGAGTTCGCCTTCTTAGATTTCTTCGGACCTCTCTTGTGTTTCGTTTTCGCGCTAGAGGTGGAAGGCTTATTTTCAGTAAAGTTTTCCTCTCCATTCTTCCTCTTGTCCTTTAGAAATAGGGTCTCAGCAGTATGTAACTCCATCATAAGTTTCGGAAGAGAGTACCTCAACTTATTCATCAAATAATTAAGTTTGAAGTTCTCAAATGTGACTGGCAGAGACCCGAGGATCATATCAACTTCTATATACCTCAGCTCCCTCATGATCTCCATCTTATTTAGATAAATAATGATCGACATCATCTGTTCACTGATAGGAGTTTTTCATTTGGCAGTTCATGAAGTTTCGCACAACAGCTTGTTTGCCTTGACGACCCTAATCCCCAAATATATTTGGCGATGTTCAACATCATATCAGAGGCGGTCTCCATATTTTGATGTTTTTTTTGCAATACATTACTAACTGATGCCAAGATGTAACACATGGCGATCTCATCAGAACGCAGCCAAGAAGCATATGCATCATTTTTCTCTTGAGTCGATTCACCAATGGGCTTAAGGGGACAAGGGAACTTGTGTTTTTTTTACTGTCAGCACGATATCAAGATTACATTTCCAATCCACGTAATTTTCACCAGTAAGTTTGTTTGCATTTAAGATTTTGAGAGTGGGGATAATGGCATGATTACTGAAAAGAATAAATAAAGTGGTGTAAATAAATACTCAATCATTTAAGAAAGTATGATGCATGATGCAAATACTTAAATATTTAAAAATATGAGAAAAACATATTTCTTCCCTGATGTTACAATCAACAACGATATCTCGTCTCATCTAAGGACAACGCCCGAGCTGCCTCCTATCACATCGAGACTCTTTTCATTTGGTTAAAACTTCTCATGATATCACTACATCTAGCTTAACCCATCACCAATGATTTTGGTCACCTTAGCCCCATTGACTAGCTCCTATGAGAGATTACAATGTGCTTCGGTCTAAGTGTTTAACCAATGCATCGACTTTTAAAGGTTGCTATGAACTAACGGTCTGTCTAGGGACGGTCCCGCCTCACCACTTCCTTTACAAGATTAAGCTTCTCAAGCAACTCGATAACTCAAAATGAAACGATTCCCAAGTTTCTCCCAATGAAGAGAGGACCACTAGGGCAACTCTAAACCATTGCTTGTGCCACGATCAAGTTTGTGTTGGGGACCTTGGGAATGTTTCAATGTAAACGACTCTCTCACTTAGTTTTTTGAAAAATTAGTTTTTTCTTAGCTTTTTCAAAAATCATCACTCTCTTTATAAATTTAAAAAGCAAGTTTTTAAAAATTATACTTTTATAAAATTTAAATCATAATTTAAAATTTATAACTTTTATAAAATTCGTATTGTATTTAAAATTATAACCCATTATAAATTTAAATTACAATGATGCATGTACATGATACATGAAAATTTGATATTGACATATCTATATTTCTATATGACATGTTATATGAGGATGCAAGATTGATAATAAATCATACATTCAAAATTAACCTCTATATGACTCATTTATAATTACAACCCATGCAAAGAATAATAATTAAATTACAATAATTTTAAATGTTAGTTTTCATGACGTCTGTAAATATTTCCTTCATAATTTTTAAGTTTTGATCAAAACCATTTTAACTAAGGAAAACTATTTTTCTAATTAAAATAATCACGTTAAATATCTTTTTTAAAATTTAAAGTTCAAAAGATAAAATTGATAATTATCTTTTTGAATTGAATTCAAAATTCAAAAGATAATTATCAATTTTATCTTTTAATTTTTTGAATTTTGAATTCAATTCAAAAAGATAATTATCAATTTTATCTTTTAATTTTTGAATTTTGAATTCAATTCAAAAAGATAATTATCAATTTTATCTTTTTATCTTTTGAACTTTAAATTTTAAAAAAGATATTTAACGTGATTATTTTAATTATAAAAATAGTTTTCCTTAGTTAAAATGGTTTTGATCAAAACTTAAAAATTATGAAGGAAATATTTACAGACGTCATGAAAACTAACATTTAAATTATTGTAATTTAATTATTATTCTTTGCATGGGTTGTAATTATAAATGAGTCATATAGAGGTTAATTTTGAATGTATGATTTATTATCAATCTTGCATCCTCATATAACATGTCATATAGAAATATGGATATGTCAATATCAAATTTCCATCATTCTAAAGTCAATAACTAGTTTGAGAATAATTCAGTTACTCGATTACTTAAATATTTTTTAGCTATGTATTTGCAAGTAGATGTTGAGTCCTTGTGTTTAGGAAAAGTAGTTGAGTCCCATTTGTGTTTAAAGTACATTTAGGGTTATTTGAGAGACAAGCAGATTCAATACGAAATTCTTGTGGTTAATTCTCACCCTAAGTAGAATCCTATTTACATAAAAACCATAATAGCTTTGACTGAGACCTATAAGTGGTATCAAAGCTGGTCACGATGGCTAATAATAAAGAACGCACTGAAAATCTTGAAGTGGGCTTAGGAGGACTTCAATAATTGATAATTATATTTTGAATTTTAGTTATCTTTTATCCTTTTAAAATTTTAAATTCAAAATTTTAAATTTTAAAGATAAAAGATAGGACAAGGGTTTTCGCGAAACATCACAGGGATAGTGCGACATGGTATTAGGGCATCTGAGCCCTGTACCCTGGTAATCATAAGGATTGGTGTTGCCATTGGCAGCGGGACAATCCCCCAGCCACCGCCAACAGCGGGATAGTCCCACAGTTGCCGCCGGCTGCCCGGCCACCACCGTCGACGGTGCCGTGGTGAACGTCAAATGACACAGCGGTGGGTAGCTATGATGGATTACATGGAATTGAAAGATACAACACTTGTAAAAATTAACTTACATAAAATCATATGCCTCAATATGGGCATACATCAATAATACCTAGAGGCAATCGATCGATATTCATTCATAAAACATATCCAAATATGCTTTGAATCAACCATACAAAAATATACGTCAATATCACAATATCCATCCATATATACACTTAATCACAGAATATGCATAATCAAGAACCTCAGGCTCTGATACCAATTGTTGGATTGAGTTAAAGATTTAGAACAAAATTAATTAACCACAAACGGTTCGTCGGCGGAATATAAAAAAAATTCAAAACAAATATTTAATCAAATTAATTATAAAACCACTCAATGACCATACATATTCAGATAAACGTATTGAGAAAAGATATAAATAATTTATATATTTTCTTATATTAGAGAAATTATGATTCAGCGGGATCTAATTATTTGTCTTGCGTTCTTTGTTCTTGAGATTTTCAGAACTTCAATTAATCTTCACACCAACAACCACCCATAGGATTCGTAAGTATATCTCGCATGAATATTGTTAGGAATAGAGTGTGGACTCTCTAAACAACTGAGGAAGAAATTTTTTTTTCTTCTTCCTCTTATAGTTTTTGGCGACAACTGTAGGGGGATGAGAGAGAAACTCTTTTCTGCTCTAAATAATACACACTATGATTAGGGTTAGGGATGCAACCCTAATGCAATCCCTTATATAATAATTAAAGAATTTATACATATACCCTTTTACATCAAATTGCCGAAACTCATCTCCTTGTGCACTACTATAAATGGTTTTTACATCTCCCTATAGCCAAGATTGTGTCCAAATTCATCAATTCAAATTAATAAATTAAATTGATCACTATGAATTAGTTAATTAATTAATTTCATTTACTAAATCCAATAATTCGAAAATAACAAATTAATTAATTTGAACATTAATTTTGGTCTTCGCTAATTTAGTGATGACACCCCATCACATATGGATTCGGGAAGTGTACCTTAGTCCAAAACACTTTTTTGGTCCAACTGATGTTGTTTCTCATTCATGTCCTTATGAGCTACTTCTGAGACCGAATGGACCCAAATGAACAAAGCTATGAGATTCAAATACTCAGCTAATCTATCCCCATAAATTCCTAACCTATTTAATCTCAACATTGTACGACTCCACTACAGGTTCGATGTCGAATCAACTCTCAATTCATGCGCGCTACATTTTTTGTTGGCTCAAATAAATATATTCATTTCCCGGTCCACATAAGATTTTATGATGTTCTCCCTATGAATACCAGTATCAAGAGCGGAATATAAAATTACCATTTTACCCCTCTAGTTATTATTTTCATAACTCCTTATTGACTGTAAATAATAAAAACATAACAGTGAAGTGTCTCGTACAATCCATCATGTCTAATTCAATGATTTATTTCGTCGATTACCTGACTAGGTTTATTTATTGACACATTCATCAATAAAGCATAAGGTGATATTGTTGCTTTCACAATCTCGTCATGAATTCCATATATGTGAATCACGCAACTCCAACATAGTTAAATCACGGTCCAAACACCTGAGGTATTGTTCGGTAATTCAAACTCACTCCTTTGGCATATCAAAGATTGTAAGTAACCAATTCAAGTTTCATATCACCACATGATTAAGGTAATTATGAAAATACCCTTAAGGTGTAACAATTAGATTTGGAGCAAGATAATAATAGACTTTGCTCTAAACTAATTTGTCACTGGTCTATTCAACATGCACCATAACATGTTTAGGTCAACCGTTAGAGTCTCCACTCCCATGCCCCGAGACCGACATACTTTGGTTCAACCTAACATTCATAATTGGACTCGATTGTCCAGTCGATCCTAAAACTATGAATAATATTTTGAACTATCGCATAAGAGTTCATCTGGAAGCCTGCTCAATCTTTACTCTTCTTACGTTGGTAATAGTTCTAGGAATTAAGTAAATTATAAACACACTTTAATTTAATAAAACTTTTATTTATTAATAAAATTTAGTAATACTTAAATGTCAAAGAAATAATTAAATACTCATAAATAATTATTACATCCTACTTTATGGACATATTCTAACACTTAGGACCCCATCAAACACGTTATTTTGTCCAAGTAGACCATGGTCGGCACTTGTATCCCTAAAGCAAATTAGACGTGGTGCTCTAAAGGTTGCAGCCATCACTTGTTTTGGGATAGTGAAGTCTCGGTCTACTCACAATTTCGCTTAATTCACCCACATCTTCCTCGACTAGTTTGAGAGTAGTAGGAAGATGAGCATGCACATTTCGGACATCGTCATTGTCAAACAAAAGTGTAGGGAGCCCATTAAAGACTACATCTCCCACTTCAAGAAGGAAAAGGTGAACACAATTAATTGTTATGATGGCACGGCCGAACATCCATTAAGAGATGGACTGCTGATTAGGACCAATGTAGCGACCATAGACCATGTCTGCAGCTTTAAGACAAGCTTTTTAGTCCACCCATTGGCAAATAAATGACAAGAAACAAGGACATTTTTACCACAAGCCATAGGTCATAGCCACCTTTGAGTGAAAGAACTAAAAGGACCAGTGAGGACGGAATGATGGGATAAAACACTCTCGTAAAAGGGTAAGTGACCTAGACCCCCTCAGACCTAGGAAGGAAACCAAAGAATATTTTCCCTCCTTAAATGTCTCTCTTAAGAAGTTCCTCTTGCATGTTGATGGAAAAAATCTGCCTAAGAGCTAAGACAAACCAAAGGGCAGATTCAAGAATAATAAGGGGGCATAGTATGAATATCATAAGGATTACGATCACCACATGGACAACTAATGGACTCTGAAGAAGGAACTTGAAGGCTTGCTCAAGGCATGAAACTTGTAGATGTTCATGAAAGAGGGGAATGCCAAGAGAATGAGGATATGAGAGGGGGAGAAATTGCCCAAAGCCAAGGAAAACTAGAAGGCCATGCATGTGATTCACAGAGGTAGAACCAATTGTGTAGTAACCAATATTACCCTCCATAATCACACCTAAATTGACATCTTTCCTACCATTTCCATCACATCCTCCTTAACAAGCTGATAATATATTGCCATACATTTCTCAAACAAAGACACCAACAGATTCCATTATCCCCATGATGATGCCCTGACCATCTCTCTTCATGTCGCCAACTACCTCATAAAAATGATCCTTGTGGATCTTTATCATGAACATTATCTAGCTCATAACACTAAGGAAGATTGAAATGACCATTTCCCAAATTCCGATAGCTCGTAGGGTGCAATGGTTGTATCACATTAAGCATTACCCTCTTATTCAAAGCCAATACTATCAATCGAATGACTGATTTCCAAGTCTTGGATGATTTTATCCTCGATCGTTCGTGGCTCTACACCACGAGTACCATCCATTGACGTTGAATAAGAGGCTCAAGTTCCAAACGTAAGATGGGATACAAGAAAATAGGGGGACCAAGTCATTGCTCGAAGTTGCTACCTTAATAGCTTCAAAAAGATCTCCAAGTAGAAGCCATAGAGCAAGGGACTCGGATAAGGGATTGGCATAGTGGAAAATCTCTCGCGATCTTGAAATATCAATGTTAAATAATCCAACCTAGATAAGAATTAACAAAATTGTATACCTTTAAAGCTGTTGCCCACATTTGTCGCTAGTCGGCGTCCACTAGTTACCGCCAATAAAATCTTGTGTACCATTTATTGATATCTCACGATCTTTCTCGCTATTGGATCGACTTATTTAAGAGATCAGGTCGAAAACCTAGAAAAAAAAACTTAATTCCATCAATGAAAAATATCAACTCAGTTATTCCAATTTTTTTTTTTAAAAGTAAGAAAGCAAAACAAATCTGGTGACCTTCCATTTTCAAAACCAATGAGAAAGAAAAATGAATGCACAACAAAGAAAGCAATAAAAAAATTCTGCCTTTTTTCCCTCGTAATATAAAAATTAACCTTTACTTTTTTGGTAACTACTCTAGTCATGTTTGAAGACTAAAACTAAAATAGAAGCCAAAGGGTGAGGAAGGAATGGGACATGGGTGCTTTAGTGAGATGGTCAATGCTTTCAATAATAGAGATGCTGAGTATGAGTTTTTGGACTTATATTTCCCTCACTGGGCTCAGCGGCTTCCTATTTGAATCCTCATACACAGATATAGTGCCTCTCTTTCATCCAAGGCTGCAACCAACTTGATTTATGAAGACTCATAGCTCGATAGATGAGCTGAAGTGTCTTCTTTGGGGTTTCAGAGCTCAAATGGGCTTTCCTTTACAAAAGGAGATTTGATGATGGATGAGGTTGTCTCTAAGGAGCTTAAAGAGAGAGAGGGGGGTAGGGGTGGGGTGGGGGGGGNGGGGGGGGGGGGGGGGGGGGGGGGGGGGGGGGGGGGGGGGAGATCTGGTTGCAAATTGAATGGGCAAATAGGGAAATGAATTAGTATAACCTTGTAAAACTACACCTATTTGTCCTAGCTGGTAATGTCTAAGAATAAATTACAGTCTGTTTATGTATGTCATATTTTGTGCGATCTAGATCGGCTTTGTTTGGCCACACAAACAATAGACCAAACTGAACTGCATATTTTCTAATACACTGGGACCCACTCGAACCGCTCAAAACATTTAAACAACACATCACATTAATTTAGTGTAGTTCAGGTCAGTCGATTTGGGTTGTTTGGGTGGTTTTTCTTACACCCTAATTACAGTCTTAATAAAGCGCTTCACTAAGCTGTGAAAAATAATTATTTCTCAAGTCATAAAGAACTCTTGGTTAAATATTTTGTTCTTATGCGGTGAACTCCTTAAGACTCATAAACCAAGTACTACTATGTTTTTGGACCATTTACAAGAATGTATTGCATAAACATACGAATATCCGTTTATTATAATTGAAACACAATGTCAAGATAATCATTGAATTCTCGTGCTTTTAGAGTAGAATCCTAACAATCTCCTACTTGTCCTAAAGCACCTCTATAACCCGCTTAACCACCATGTTCTCGACATGTGACCCAATGACATTTGTAGCTAAAGACTTTGTAAATGAGTTTGCCAGCTTTTTTGATGATGTAATCTAATTGAAAATTTGAATCCATACTAACTTGTATGATATTCTCACCATGATAGACAATCACATAATCTCTCATTCTCCTAAGATACTTGAGTATATACTCCACAACTATCCAGTAAATTCATCCTGGATCTAATTGAGATATATATATATATATTGACTAAGTCTATTGTGAAATATGCATCTCATCTGATGTACAATATACAATACTTAACAATCAACATAATATTCCTTTCATTTGTACTCACATGGCTGATGATAAAATGTCATCTATATAAAGCACCAAGAAATTTATTATGTTTCCTTCCTTTCATTTGTACTCACATGGCTTATTATGACCTTGATCAAAATCAAGAGATTGACTTCACAATCAACATAATATTCAAGTCATTAAAGCATGCTTAAGTGCATAACTGGATTGATGCATCATATCTATCATAA
Organism: Datisca glomerata; assembly: GCA_003255025.1. Classification (NCBI taxonomy): domain Eukaryota; kingdom Viridiplantae; phylum Streptophyta; class Magnoliopsida; order Cucurbitales; family Datiscaceae; genus Datisca; species Datisca glomerata. The sequence goes on from QANY01009141.1 coordinate 37,304, forward strand.
CTCCCGGTTTTTAACGATAAATCCAAAAATTTAGATATAAAGATATTCATTTCATGATCACCATTGAAGATAGCATTCTTGGCTACCTTTTGCCAAAATTCATAAATAAGATGAGTTGTAATGGATATACAATATCTTTATAGACATAAGCATGGCTATCACTGAAAAGATTAGCTATACTAAATATCATCTCTTTAGTATCCCATTTCACACTAAGCCAAGCCTTGAGGTAGACCTTCTATCTATGTTTTTCTTCCGCTTGCAAATCTCTGGCACTCATCATCTAGGAGCTTCTAGAAGCATCCATACTCTATAAGAGTTAATGTAATCATTTTTTGGATTTCATTACTTGAAGCCCATGATGTACTTTGCACATTTACAACCTTCATGTGGTTACTTGTCTGAATCATGTTTCTTCTAGGATGGACTTGAAGGTATTTCCCATAAACATGAATATCTCAATTGGTCGTGATCCCCTCCCACTACAACATAGTGATTTGGATCTTGCTCATGTCCCACCAACATTATAATACCCCATACTCTCCTCGGAATATGTATTTTTCATATGAATGAGAAACGATCCCACTACAAAAAAGCTGTGTGGTACTGGGAAGTACTTCACTCTTATTTTCTTGATTAACTGGATTCTGATTAACTTCTAGACCTCTCTATTACCAAATGGATTGCGTGGCATAAACACTATCAAATAATTCTTTTAAGGTTGTGTTGCTCCTAGATATTCCTTTTGAAATATAGTCTTCTTTCAAGAATACAATGTTTTGTACTTACCAACATTTCCCTATATGCTACAAAACAATAACCCACTTTCCAATTTTCATATCCTATAAACGAGTACCCTTTTGATCTACCATCTAGCTTAGCAACATCTCCCATAGCACGTATGCTTTAAATCCATGTACATAAGATGGTATAAATCAGGAGTAGAACCATTCCCTAATTCTTGTGGTGTTTCAGATAATGCCCTAAATGGTGTTAGATTCAAGATATATCATTTATAAAGTTAATACTAAAAAAGAAGTTATGTCAATTAAATAACTAAGCATTGATCTCATCATGTTCAAAAAAGACTTGTTTCTCTTTACTGTTACACATATCTCTGGCTAACCTAGATGTAACTAACAAGGATGCAATCTAGATATTTTTCAACAAGTCTATTAATGTCCTTAAGAGATATTCATCTCTCCGATTAAATATAAGAGATTTAGTTTGTCTTTCTAATGCCTCCTCAACATCCGTTTGAAGCTCTTTAATTTCTAAAAAGTTTTGGACTTGAGAAGTATAAGACAAACATAGTCATATCTAAAGTACCCATCAGGATATTACACTCATAGCCACCTCTCACCTGGGCTTTCACTTGTCCAGTCAAGTAATATACTCCAATATTAAAGTCATGTGTCCATCTATGTATTTTTGTGTCTAAAAGGACTCTTGGTCATATTCCTATCTGCAATTGATTCACTTAGCGGTAAAAGTTCTAAAATTAAAAGGCTGTGAAGATAGTCTGCTACTAGTCCTTGAATCCTTCTTTGATTATATGACCTACAAATATGTCGTAGACATATAGTTGGCTTAAGAAATTTTTTTCTACCATGATGTACTTCATATACCATTATCTTTGTCTGTATCATGCATAAAAAAACTAGAAAATATATTGTTAAAAAATCAGTGCATACCTCTCTACTCAAAGAACAACATGCAATCCCTCTCATTTAGCATTTTGGCCTCCTAAAACCTTACTAAAGAATTACGAATGTGATTATTGATCAGGATGCAATTAAAGCAAAAATTATCACTTCTTAATGAGATGCATGTATTCACCTCTTCATAGATAAGAAAACCTTTTAGCTATTTTTCTAGCATCCATTCTTCCAACAATAGAAACACGTCCCATTAGAGTTTGCTCCCTCTTTCTTACTCCAAGCCAACTTGGTTTAGAGATCTTTATCTTCTTCATCTAATTGGGCTAAGCCTAAGCCCAAAGAAGAAGTGAACTAGGTCTCGTTTATCACTAACTGTGTCTTCAGGATTCTCTTAGCCGTCTAGACATCTTAGTTCAATTCGACCCAACTAAAGAATTTTGCATGTGCTAGTAGTTTAATTATGAACTGATATAAGAAATCTGTTTAGACTTCCAAGACTATATCAATTTGGGTTTCCCCATTGATTTTGGCTATAAGAATATGTATCTTATTAAAAGACCACAAACTTTAATTATATGGTCTTTAACTAAAGCTTCCTGCATCATCCTAGTGCTCAACAATTTCCTTTCCAAATATTTATCTTACTAGAGACTAATAATTATATCAACTTCCATGAAGAATGAATTTTAATTGTTCCAACATAGCGGTCATAGAAGGCCAATATGTATCACGAAGCTAAAATTCAGTCTATCTCCATAGCCGGTAGTAATTTTTATTCTCCTAAGTGGGACTCTAAGAAGAGCTATGATGTTGTTAATTAGTACGCACTATAAGAAAATTCATCTTTAGCGATGAAATTTTTAGCCAGGAAAGTAATCTCGTTGCCAAAACCCAACAATATGGATTGATTTGGAGAGGTTAGTGAGCCTTATAGGAAAATTACTAGTCGATACCCCCCTTCCTGATGTTGAGAGACATGTTGGATTGTGAGCAACCAAATTCAACCAACCACGAGACTGGTGCTCTCGTATGACAATTCATACCACTTCAATATGATGGTTGGTCCAATGTGCCTCTAGAGTTCTTGACAGTTATAGGTTATAGGATGCAGGTAATAATGATATATCTCTTTATTGTTATATTTTCAATATTTCGTGACTGATAGAAAAATGTTATTTGCAGATCTATTTTAACTTTGGCTGTTATGATCGAATGGATTAAACACGAAGCAGCTAATACATATAAAGGATACAAATACACACTACATAGTCATTAAAATAAATTTGAAGATCCTATGATAGCATGATAACATCCTTATAAGCATGTATCACTTGATAATTAGGATTGGCTTTGCACAATTTTGGAGACGGAGAAGTTTGAGGTAATTCCTATTATCAAAACTTAGAAATTATGTTTTGATTATTTGAATAATTATTTCAATCATAAAACTCATTAATTACGACACGCTAAAAACCAATGCTCAAAACTGTCAACAACTTCCATATAATCAATCATAATGGAGGGAATGTATCATTTCTTGATCATCAAATTTCATTAGGTGAATCAAAATGTTGTTTTATTACTCTTAATAATGTTCAGTATATAATATCTAATGACTCAACTTTTGCTACATTTTGGATAGGAAGCTTCAACTGGGGTAGCACCTACTCGAATTGAAATGTTTTACAACACAAATTTCTCGACTAAAAGAGGTTGGCAAAATGATACAACTCAAGAAAGATATGTGAGTAATCCCTCTAAAATCTTCTTATTTATGATACTTGTCTAAGATAATAATGTTAGTTTCAATGTGTAAAAGCTAGATTAGAGGGGTTATCATTTTGTATCAGTTTTTACTGGATGTTTTCTGAATATAATCTGATTGATGTTACTTGTCTAAGACAATAATGTTAGTTTCAATTTGTAGAAGCAAGATTTGGGGGGGGGGGGGTTATCACTTTGTATCTGATTCTACTAGATGTTTTTGAATATTTCTGATTGATGTTACTTGTCTAAGATAATAGTGTTAGTTTCAATGTGTAAAGCAAGATTGGAGGCTATCACTTTGTATCTGATCGCGCTAGATGTTTTTTTTCGGTAAGCAAATAAATGTATTAACCCAAAAAAATACATACAAATGTACAAGGTGCATACCCCAGGTAATACAATGCCACATTGGCGAAGAAAAAACAAGCCTAGCAAGCTAGGGCCAAAACTAATTTAAAACAAAACAAACTACCCCAATCACAAAGAAACAAAATCCAACCTTTAAGGAGGATAAAAAATATATGAGTTAAGCTCCCAAGCAACTTGGAGATACAGATTCAACTCTGAAGCAAGAACACCTTTAATAAACCAAAGTCTCTCTCTAATGGAGCCCGAGATAACTTTGATCAAAACATGACTGTCCTAGATTTTGCCCTTAAAGATCTTGGATGTTTTTTGATTACTTTCTGATTGATAGTACTTATATAAGATAGTAGTGTTAGTTTCAATTTATAAAAGCGAGATTGGGGGTTTATTATTTTGTATCTGATTCTGCTAGATGTTTTTTGACTACTTTCTGGTTAATGCTACTTGTCTAAGATTCTAGTGTTAGTTTCAATGTGTAAAAGCGAGATTAGTTTAAATTTATAAAAGCCAGATTGGGGGGTTATTACTTTGTATCTGATTCTGCTAAATGTTTGTTTAAAATCTTCTTATTTACACTACTTGTATTATAAGATAATAAAGGTAGCTTGAATTTTTCGAAGGTACATGGTCGTTAGTCCTTTATCATGTGTTGTGTTGAGTGATATTAAAGTTATACTAATTTATTTGACAAAAATGAATATATTTATCTTGAATTTGGCTGATTGGGAGGAACACTATGTGCTTGAAGGGATGATGAGTCTATTGCTGAGGATGTCACACCTTACACCAAAGAAGAGATAGTTGAAGAAGTCCTCAGGCGAAATAGAGGTCTCGGACGTGAAGCCCCACCCACATCTTCTAATTAAGGAAAGAGTCGTGCTGAAATAGTTTTATAAAAACAAGTTACTTCGTTGGAGACCCAAGTACAAAGCTTAATGGCTTGGGCTCGTCAAAATAGTTTTCCAACTTCCGACGATGACTCAACAATAGAACATTTGTTAAGCAAACTTTGGATACAATCTTTTGAACTATCTTTTTTAGATACACTTGTGAACTATCTTTGTACTATGTTTCAGGGATATTTTGTAATGAACAACTTTGTTACATTACATATATTAATGACCAATATATGTATTTCTTAGAAAAATATTGTGTATGATAAAATTATGATGATATATTGTCTATTAGGTTATGAAAACTTAAAATATAATATTTTGTGTAAAATACTCTAAAATATAAGGTTTTAGCGACCAAAACAAAGTTTGTCCCAAAAACTTTTGGCGACCACTCTCAGTGTCGTCGTAAAAATTTTCCGCGACCAACCTCAGTTCATCACGGAATCTTTTCATAACCAGTTATAATGTCATCGGGATAGGTTTCACAACGACATGAAGTTCATCGCGAAACATTTATGTGACGATAGGAATGTCATAGCCAAAGGCTAATGCCACCAAAAACTATTTTGGTCGTGAATATCTTTCTTGTCGATCCTAAGGTGACGAACTTCGCAACGACAAATTTCTTGTCGGCAAAACCTTTGCCGATGAAAATTAAGGGTTTTAGCCACCAAAATATTGGTCACTAAAACCCATGTTTCTTGTAGTGAATGGCGTACTTGCTTCTTTCGGAGGATAGGTAAATATAATAGTTAAAGTCTATTACTATCCACAATATTTTCAATCAAATCAGATGTGATGGTGCTAATAGACGGCATGTTTAATATTGAAAATAATACAAATCTTAGTTATTACATGCACATTCTTATTTTATCATACATAATAACATGTAATAAAAACTCAAAACAAACAATGCAAGGATATCTCACCTCTCGTAAATGTATGCACGCGAAGGTCGAATGCATATTAAAAGCTAGGTAAGATAATCTAATCGAATTAATGACTATATGATATTGATTCTTAGCACTCCAATAATCTAGTATTAATTCTTTTTTTACACTAGCATGAAGCTAAAGACAGATCACAACACATCTAACTATATAACATCCTCAATACACAAATGCCTCTACAATGCCACCTAGCTCTAAAAGGTCCTCCAAACGAGAACTCACCCCCTGGGTGATAGATAAACAATCAGACTCCATGGCATCAACCTGGAAATTCCCATTAAGAGCCATAGTTAGTCCTTCCCTCAAAGCTAGAGCCTCTACAATCGAGGGGGGGCAATAGGTTTTTAGAGAAATCATAAAGTACCTCTCCCTANTGATCAAGCCCCCGACACCACCCCTTCCATTGTAGCATGTTGCACCATCCACATTAAGCTTAAACGAAACATGAGTAGGTTTTGTCCAAGACCTAGGAGTCGAACTCGACAAATTGCCTAGCTGGGGAAGAATCACATTGGCCTTGTCAAATTCGTCGATGTAATTGCCAACCCATTGGGAGATGTCAAAAGGAACTAGGGTACCCTTACCATGAAACGTCTTGTTGTGAAAATGATGAGTGCTCCAACAAATGAGGGCTACTCTTCTAAGAGCTTGGGGGGGGGGGAGATTCTGCCAGAAAGTAGAAATAAAATCTCTCATGGGCCAAAGCAGAGTTTTCTTGGGGATTGTCGAAAACCAACTTTTCGAGAGCCAAAAATTGGCTAACAAAGAGTAGAAAAATAGTGATTGAACAGTAGAATCAACCCAGCCTCAAGGAAAGTAACCATTAACGGGATGAATTTTCTGACAAGCAAGATTGAGACCCATGGGAATGAAATCTAGAGAGGCTTTCCAACAGAAGATTTTAACCTTGTTGGGAACCATTAAGTTCCATAATTTTTTCCGCCAACAACTAAACAGGTTCTTATTAGAAAAGTTGACGATCACCTTAAGACTCTGCCCCAAATGATATCCGTTTCTAAATGAGTAAATTCCTCTGTTGTCATAACGATACACCAATTTATCTTCTGTTGTATCTCTACAGACTGGAATAGTTGTGATGTTGTCCCTATTGATAAAAATAAATAATTGGTTGATCAAATTTGTCCCCCATTCCCCTGCCAAGATCAACTCGAGACCTTTCAAATTTTGGTTCCCAATACTCCTAAGTAATAGCATAAAATGTTATAGATTTGGGAATCCACGGGTCCATGAAAGCCCAGATTGAAAGTCCATTACCCACCCTCCAACGCACCCCTTTCCAAATGATTTCTCTGCCCCACAAAAGACTCCTCCAAAGGAAAGAGCATCCTTGCTTAGCCTTGCACTCAAGAATTGGCTTGTTTGGAAAATAACAAGCTTTTAAGACTCGAGCTATCAAAGATTCAGGGTTATGCAAGATATTCCAAATTTGTTTAGCCAAGAAAGCTTGGTTGAAAGTATCTAAGACCTGAAACCTAGCTCACCTTCATGCTTCAATTTTCACATCTTCTCCCAAGCTAGCCAATGAAGTTTCCTGTTTTGGTCCGTCGAGCCCCATCAATATATAGCCATAGCCCCATCGTATACGTAGGCAACGCTTAGATCACCGCCTTGAGAAAAATTTCTTTTCCTCCTATCAAAAACTATTTTCTCTCCATCTACTCATTAAAAGTCTTGCCTTAGAGAGTACCGAATCAAACAACAATCTTTTAACCCTTCCTACCATTGAGGGTAAACCAAGTTATTTTCCATGACAAGGGGCAACACTCATACCCAACAAAGCAGTCACTTTCCTTTTTAGATCTAGTTTTGTGTTAGAGGAGAACACTATGAAAGATTTCTCATAGTTAGTTTATTGACTTAAAGCTCGCAAATAATCCTCTAAAACCTCTCAAATCTTCATGCAATTTCCTCTATCCTCCTTGGGGGAAAAATAAGCTGTCATCTGCAAAAAAACAAGTGAGTAATATGGGGCCCCCTTCTGCATATACTCTGAAAAATCATGTTCCATGAGTTCTGAGCCTCCCTAATCAGGCCCGAGAGGCTTTCAGCTACCAGCGAAAATAAGTACGGGGAAAGAGGATCTCCCTGTCTCAAACCACTCTAAGGAACGAAATTTTCCCACCACTTCTCCATTAATCAGAAAAGAAAACGACACCAAAAAAATACAATTAAAAATCAAATTGACCCACTACTGAATAAAACCAAGTTTTTCCTTCATCCTAGTGATAAAATACCATTTGACTCTATCATAAGCTTTACTCATGTCTAATTTAATGCTGCAAAACCCTTTTTCCCTCTCCTCATTTTGTTGAGGGCATGAATCATTTCAAAATCACCCATGATGACACTTTGAGAATCAAATATTATATTCGACAAGATCACTTTCACTCGGTTTGCTAAAGTTTTTGCTATCAATTTATAAATGGAATTACATAAGCTAATAGGCCTAAAGTCAAATACATAATTTGGATTCTGCACTTTAGGAATCAAAAAAAATAAAAGTTCTATTGGTAGCTTCCATACATGTGCTCTCATTTAAATAGTCCAGGCAGAGCTGAGACACCTCATTTCCAACAATATGCCAGTACTTGTGGAAGAATAGGGATGGAAATCCATCCAGACCTGGGGTTTTTAGAGGATGCATGCCCATTAACGCATCGAACACTTAAGTTCTAGAAAATGGCCGATTAAGGAGCCTGTTCATATCCTCAGTAATCTTGCTCTCCACTACCCCGAACACCCTGTCTAAATCTTCATTAGAGGGACTCAAGGAACATAAGAGATTGGCAAAGTAGTCATGAATCACCCCCACATTAATGTTGTTTCTTCTCCGACGCTCTAAAGCCCTTGAGTGATTTTTTTTTGTATTTTTGTCTCCCATATCGAGCTAGACCATCCGAGAACACTGCTTCCAAAAAAGTTCTTCTTGATTTTCAAGGATAAGGATCTCCATATGCAAAATTTGATCTTCCTCCCTAGCCTCTCTAGAATAACCAAATTCCTTTATTTGATCCAACCAATCTCTCTTTTCATTCAACTTCTTTGAAATGTTTCCAAATTTCTCATTCCCCTAGTGACTAAGGGATTGTGAACACTGCTTTAGGAAAGTTGGAACATTATCAAGGGCAAACCTATTACTTTACCTCACCCAAGCACTCCCAATCACTTCGGCACAATCTTCTTTTCCAGCCTAATTTGCTTCAAAATGAAACATGCCCTTCTCTTGCCCACTTGAGCCCAAGCTCTCTAGTTAACAACATGGGATAAGATAGCCCTATGGTCAGACATTAAGAAGCCCAATACTTCAAGCCAAGCACCCCTAAACATCTATTGCCAGTTATCTAAAACTAAGGCCCTGTACAGCCTCTCCTTTATGAATTCTTCCCCCTCCCTGATGTTAACCTAAGTAAACTTGGTCCCAACAAAGCCCAAGTCAGTTAAACAACACTCATCAACGACCCCTCTAAAATCCTACATTTGACTGACCGATTTTTTAGAGCCCCCAAATTTTTTAGAGCTTTCCATAATCTCATTAAAGTCCCTGATTACCATCCAGGCCCCTGAAAAGCTGCTTAATAGTCTCTGAAGCAGGTTCCAAGAGTCCCTCCAAAGGTTGGCGACTAGATTACTATAAAAACCCATAAACCTCCATGACTCACCTCTCTCCATGGTGATTATATCATCTATATACCCACAAAAATAGATCTTATCATGACTACCACATCTGAACACCAAAATAGGGACAAGTCCCCTGTATATCCACTGAAAAACCATTTGTACAACCTAATTTTCTTCTCAATTCCCCAGCAACATTAGAGGTCAATTTTGTTTCAGAAAGAGAAATCATCTCCGGTATTTTTCTTTGCATTAACCGATACAAAGCATTGAATGCCCGGGCCTTTCCCAATCCCCAAGCATTCCAACTTAAAATCTTAATGGCTCACAACAAGTCTAATCCTCGGCACTCACTACTGGGGATGAATCATCCGAAATTTTTAGATCAATCTTAGCTTCTTCAGAACAGATAAAATAAGAAAATGAGGCTTATGTTATTGTTTGCACTGGTCAATTTTATCTAAAGCTTTTCCCAACCTTTGCCCCAATCTTGTTCTGAAGCCCTCCCCCTCATCTACTTATGCCTCTTAACTTGCTTGGTCTAACGTTGGTTGGCCCAATGTTACTTAGGTTCCCTCAACCCCTAGGGAGGTCTAGGTCTAGATCCATTGCTTCACCCTCGGCTGAAAGCTAGAAATTATTCTCTACTAGGTCTTTCGATCAAACTTGGTCCTCAGGTAATTAACCCGCTACATGCATCAATTCCCCTTCCACAACCTCCACGTGGACCAATCCGCCAATGTCATGAATCTCCCCAGCACTACTCTGATAGTCCTTACTGCCCAATGTGATGTGATTCCCTTTGTTGTTGTCCTAAATAACCTTTTGGGTGGCGTTACTGCCTTTTGGCCAACTCTAGGCCTGCTCTTCTTTTTATCCCCTATCAGTAGTACCACCGGCCTGAGTCTTCTCCTTTACTCCCAAAGCTTTCATCTCCGACAAAGGGGTTATAACCTCCAGCAATTAACCTTGACGACGTACTCAGGTCATCCTTATTTCCCACACTCCTCTTATGCTTCTTTCCCGACCTTTCCCTTGCCCTTAGGGACGCCCCATTTTGGTACTTTCTTTGGGTTCTCCCTTCTGGGGATCCTACTTTGTCTCCACAATATTCCATTAGTGTGTGATTTAGTAAGACACAATGATAACAAAAATATGGGAGCCTCTTGTATTTTAAATCCACCCACAAAGCCTCCAACCAGCCACTTCCCTTTATCTTCATGCCTCTTTAGATTGGTTTCCAAGCGTCATGGAGGACTCGAATACTTAATAACTTTCCCCAATATCCCCCTTTAAGATGCTCATCCAACCCCAAAAACTTACCCACAAAAATTTCTATCATTTCCCCCATCGCCACTATCATAAGAGAAAGAGGAAGGTTATGGACTTGAATCCAAAAACCAACCTCATTGCGGCATATTTTAGAGGGTTGAATTTTCTCATCCAGCTCCTCTACCAGAATCACGCCCTTATCAAAGTGCCACGATTCATTGAGGAGCACTCTCTTCCTATCCCAATGATGATGAAACTAAGCTATGAAGATCTCGTTCCCAAGCTCTTTGATTTGTACCCCCTTCCCTGGCTTCCAGAGCATTTTTATTCACTACCTTAGTCGCCCAAACCTTGAAAGTGAAGCATAACTTAGGGTCTAAAAGCTTATAAAACCATGCATCTTGGACCTCCAAAATGCTTTCTTCATCTTGAGTGAATGAGAGAGCCATGTACAGGGTGTCAATATCCTCCATTGCATGCGACCAAAACCCACTACGAGAACTTTCAGAAAAAAACCACTCCACCCTTATGAAAATAAAGCAGACAATGCTAAAAATGGAAGACTAGATGGCCTGGTAGACTCTAGAGCTGATGAGAAAGCCTACCCCACCAAAACCGATTGCCACCTCACACTTGTCACTAGGATACACTAAACCCCTCTCACCTCGAGAGACCCGCTCATCTCATCTTTCGAGAGACAGTCTTTCTAGTATTAATATCTAGTAATTAACTAATGTTATACTTTTAGTCTCCTAAAATAAGTAATTAGAATCACTCAGACTGGATACTTGACAAGTGGACAACTTCTACTTAGGCAGGTCATTCCTTGTTATTCACTTATAAAGGTGATCCAAAGACCATACTTGTAATATCTGATGTTTTTTTATACCCTCCTTTAGGTAGCTTCAAAGATTGAAAATGATGTACCCTAACACCTTATTATGATCCAATAATGGAGATTGTTGGTTTCGATAGAGTCCCGCTCCCACTTGATTTTCTATAATACATGAATTTTTGTTACCGTGAGTTACTATCTGATATTAGGTAATTAGCAAACTTAATCTTTAGTAACCTACTTCGATAATTTAAGTATGCTCAACTAGGAATTCTTTAGGTTAACATAAGTCCATCTAAATTCTAATAATCCCATAGTTTAAGTAATAACTAACAAAATATCTAGCAACATTATTAAAATTAAAAATGCATTTAAATAAACCTAATGAAATGCTTCTAGTGCTAACCATTTTATGGCCAAAATCAATTATTCTCAGTTTTATCTTACATTATGCAATCTCAAACGCATATCCCTTTAAAAACCTAAAGGCACATGGTATCTTAAAGTAATAAGCATAAAATAAACTAAACTTAGGATAGTGGGCATAAAATGTAATAATACATCAGGACATATAAGATAAATATCTAAAATATCTTAATAAAAAATTTTACAATAAAATCTTCAAGAAAGGTTGAGATGTGATCCTCGAGCCCTACAACTATCCATTGCTACTTGCCACCAACATCTCACTGTCGGGTGCCTGCCGATTGTTACTACTGCCGTTGATTGCCAACATGGACTAAACATACGACCACCTTCAGCCTGGCTATGGCATGGCAGCAAACTCACGAACTCCATATGTTGCAATGAAACAACAGGTGTCACTGTTGTCACCATAGAGTAGCATCACTGACGCGACTACCTTGAAAACAAGAGCCACGCGAGCTGCCTGCACGTATGTGCGTGCAATGCAGTCGCCTGTTACACCGTCTCAATGCTCATTTGTTCTTTTATTCTCTTTTTGTATCGATTAGGTCTCTATCACCTTTCGGTAATTATATCCTAAAAATCCTATCATTTTGATAAGAAGCCTCTTATTTATAGTTAAATCCAACAATCACTAAAATTATGACAGACTTTGTTGGCTATTAGGTAGTTATCACGTACCTATTAATTATTGGTCATGAGAATATCTATAAACCAATAAGCTAGATCAGGAATGATAATAAGGATATAAATACTTACAGTTAAATGATGGATAAACTCTACTGACCAAACCCATGACATGATTTTTTAATTATTAATTACTATTAATTCCATTATAAAACTATATCGAAATCCAATCATAATTTATGTTACTCGATGGAACTATCCTCACCCTATTATTCATTATCTTGCAGCACGAATTACATCACCACGTATTATTAGATAGTGTACTAATTGACTAATTTACACACCTCTTGTTACTTGAGTTCCAAATGTCATTCTGCTGATCAAACATGATAATTCTCATATTTGACGCTTCAAGTAAATTTATTGAATCTCTAACTAAACCGTTAAAGATACTAAGTACTTAGATTGCTATGATAACATAAATGGAATTTGTCAATGAGTATTATGTCACTTACTTAAAAATGTCTATGGACTCTATTATCAAGAGTCTATGCATTCTCACTATTTAACAACTCAGTTATCAAACCTATAAATGTTTTGACTCACAGAATATCAACAATAGTAGACTAAAAAAGCTCAATCATTAAATATCCATTCATAACTCTTTCAAGATTAAGAACGCTCATAATATAATAGCACTAAATTATGATTTTTTAAAGATAATACTTTTACTGAAAATCAAACTCACTAGTCCTTTCAGTGCATTCCAAACTCACTAGCACATTAATTAGGTACTCAACTTAGTACCACGATGAGTCATTCTGCATGATAGAGTTAATGTACTATAGTCTATCGTCGTAAAGTGCCCAACTTTACTAGACTATGAAAAATAAATATTTTCTAATTCATAAAGAACTCTTGGTTAAGTACCTTGTTCCTATGAGCAGAACTTCATAGGAGTCATAAACCAAATACTATTATACTTTTGGACCTCTTACAAGAATGCATTGCATATAGTATAAGAATGTACATTTATTGTAATTCAAAAGCAATGTCAATATAATAGTAGAGTTCTCATGATTTTAGGGCACAATCCTAACACTTGACCCAAGTTCTATATCCAAGATCAAGCCCCTATCAAGGATATGGTCTAGGTGACTATCCACTCGACCGATCCTTCCAAAGCATTAAACGTGGATGCATACTTGAAAGACCCCATCAAGGGGAAGCTTGTCATTCTTATGAAGGAGCACCAAAATACAAGCTTGTCATTCTTATGAAGGAGCACCAAAATACATTTGCGTGGTCTATACCATACATGTCAAGGATTTCTTCCTCGATCCTCTCCCATATGCTTGAAGTGGACCCTACCACATGCATGTTCACCATAAACGAAGAAAGTTTACCCTATAAAGGAACCATGGTAATCAACAAGTAGGTTTAGAGGCTTCATGATGAATGCTTCATTCTTGAAGTCCAACATCCAAATTGCTAAGTCAATATCATGGTCATTATGAAGAATAATGGCAAGACACGAGTTTATATAGTTTTTATAGACCTGAACAAGGCATGTCTAAAAGACAGTTTCCCACCCCCCCCCCCCCCAAATCGAGGAGCTCATTGACACCACAACAAGATGTTGAGCCTCATGAATGCCGTATTTGGATACGATCAGATCCTCATGCACCCCTCGCACCAGTAGAATACTTCATTCCTCGTACACATAGTCATCAGACATGGGATTGAAGCCAACCCTAACTAGGTTAGCACCGTCTCACCATAATCAATTCATTCTTTTTTAGTATGCCATTTCATGACAAGCCTATCTTTAAAGGTTTCACCTTCCCATATATGCCTCACTTTCACATATATGCACCTGATAGGTTCCCTTCAGGTGCTTGTACAAGCTCTCATACTCCATTAGAGTACATTAAATTATTTAAGTTTACATCATTTTCTACCAATGATCTGCATCAACATCTTTCATAGCCTTGTTATAGTTCCAGGGATCTAAGTCATGTTCTAAGATAGAGTAAAAAGTCCCTCTCTTAAGAATATGTACCTCTCAGGTGGATTTGATTCCCTCCAGTACAACGTGGCTGCGCAGTACCAGGAAGTACTTCATTTTCACTCTCTGTGTTAACTTCCTTCTTGGTAAGCTCCCTAGCTTTTGACTAATCTTGGACTCCAATGTCAGAATTAGCTAACTCTTTCAAAATAATGTTGCTCCTAGAACTGAAGATTATAATCTAGTAATCTTCCAAGAAGACAGCATTTGTGCTAACAAATTACATTCTTCTCCTTAATACTATAAAATCATAATCATCTTGTTCCTTTCATACCCTAGCACGTGTGTTGGACATCCCCATATATGGAGATGATGAAAACTAGGTTTATGTACATTCCATAAATCTAGTGGAGTCTCAGATGCCGCTTTAGAATGTACAAGATTAAGAATATATGCATCAGTTTCCAAGCATATCCGCATAAGAAAATAGGAAGAGTAGAATAGCTCAACATAGATCTCATCATGGTTAAGAGAGTTTTGTTTCTCCTCTCAGTTACATCATTTAACTAGGGAGTCCCCAGTGATATTGATTTTAGAAAAGAAATGGTAAGTTCAAAACCCACGCCACTTTAAGGACAATAATTTCACCACCTTAAAGATAAGAACTCAAATTAAGCTCACCACCTAATGGATAACACCTTAGAGATAAGAATTTTGTTAAAAATATCAACCATAATGGTCTAATTTGACAATCTAAAAAAATCTACTCACAGTTCTGAAAATTACCTTATTTAATCTTGAAGCATCCCCCAAAGAATAGGAAAAAATATACTAAAATAGCAAACCACAAATTTTGAAGAAAACATAGTAACAATAGTAAACTATTACTTTCAAAGAAAACAGACTAAGTAAGATAAGACTACAACCTTCAAAGAAAACACACTAGAATAGATATTCATTGGATTCTTTGTACCTAGTTAACTAAATTATTTTTTGAATAGCAAATCAAATATTGGGTTGGTCATGTGTAAATTTTTGGGCTTTTATTACTTTTTGGGCCATTTAACCGAATTAGGCTAACTCAAGTTGAGCTGATTACATGCATCATTCTCCCCAGGTTGAAAATGACACACTCTCGCATCTAGTGGCTCATCATATTGATGTACAAAAATATCTAAGACATTGAACTTTTCTGGAACTCCATGTTCACTAGGAAACTACACCTTGTAAGTATTGTCATTTATCTTCTGACCAATTTTGAATGGACCATCAACTCTAGGTTAAAGTTTAGCATAATTCTTGTTAGGAGATATTTCTTTTCTTAAATGAATCCATACCGAATCTCGTAGTTAAATGCAAAGGGCCAATACAATGATTGTCAACATGAATGGGAGTTGTAAAGGGCCAACAGGGTTCATCCCATAAACCGCTCAAAAGGTGAACAACCAATAGTTTGACTTATTAAAAGGTTGTAAGCAAACTCTAAATGAGGTACCAAGCCTCCCATTCTCTAACATTATTCTTTACTAAACTCCTAATCATAACTCCCAAAGATTTATTAACAACTTCAATTTTCCCATTCGTTTGTGGATGATGAGATGAACTAAATTGAAGCTTAGTTCCCAACTTCTTCTAAAGAGTTCTCCAAAAATGACTAAAATTTTTTGAATCTCTATCAGAGAAGTTGGTTTTAAGAATGCCATGAAGCTTAACGATTTCTTTGAAATAAAGATTAGCAATATGACTGACATCTGAGTTTTGTGGGAGGAACAAAATGAGCAATTTTAGAAAATCTATCTAGTACCACAAAAGTCTTTGATATATATATATATATATGCAAGAATGTTATGTGTGATATATATGCAAGTGTAAGTGTCATTAACAAGTAATAAATAATGCCATGATGCTTAACGATTTCTTTGAATTAAAGATTAGCAATATGAATGGCATCCGAGTTTTGTGGCAGGAACAAAATGAGAAATTTTAGAAAATCTGTCTACTACCACACAATCTTTGATATATATGCAAGAATATTGTGTGATATATACGCAAGTGTAAGTGTCATTAACAAGTAATAAAGTGATAAATTAGTTTCAATCTCCATTGGGACTGATGGGAAATTAAGTAATTAGATAAATCAAATTAAACCTAATCGAAAACGGAGTAACAACAATAGTTGATTTCAATTAACCTAAAAGTAAAGTAAAAACCTTCATTTAAGTAAAATGGTTTAAAGTGACACTTGCAGGATATGTGATTTACACTACAAGAAATATGGCATTCTATAAGAGGAAGAAATCTCTATGAAAAGTAATCTACAAGGTTCTCGCGGAGCCTGTGACAGCCCCTCATATTGAAAGTCTGTGTTTTTCACGAGGCGCAACGCTTCCTAAAGAACCTTGTGGTCTGCACTTTTACAGAGTTTTTTTACTTTTGTAAAACATTGTTTAATAGGGTTTTTAGACTCTTGTTGAATATATTCAACATGTATTTTTAATTCTTGTGAATTAACATTCACAAGTATTTTTGTATCTATAAAATGAGATATCATAAGATTCATTGCTAGTCAATTATTCATATTATATACTTTCAAAATGAAAATTTTAAGTAGCATAAAGAGCATCAACATAATAATTAACATCATTAATAATTTAATATATATATATATATATATATATATATATATATATATATCATTTCAACAAAGTGTTACATTATTCATTCAATCAACTTATAAACAAATATAACTTAAAAACTAATCAACTTATCGTTAAAATATACAAGCAACACTTATTTCAATAAATAAAAAACGGTAGCCTTGAAATAATTTATAACTTGGATAAAATTATCCACAAAACCCAATATACTTTATCCTACCATCTTCACCTATAAGAGCCTAGTCGCCATCTCTATCAACAACTTGAGTACCAACCCTCATGATACTTTCAGGAACAAAGACCTCACCTTGTTTTAGAAGAAATTCATTAAGAAAAGAGGCCCAATCATTGAATATAAATTTATACAAGATAATTATGCAGGAAAATTAATAGAAGTTGTAGTCAATGGCTGCATAGAGTGAGTCTATTATAGAAAATGTAACACATTATGTTGATCTATAGAAGTACTCCCAAACTGAATCTAAAAAATGCCACCAAATTACTTCATTCTTAGTTAAATAAACACTGCCTTTTCTGTTTTATATGTATGTGTGAGTGAGAGGACTTACTTTTCCAATATCACCAACAACGGATATTTCTTGCTCATTTTTACTCCCTTCAGTAAACATACAAAGATCAAGCATCCCACAGGATCCATTATCAAATTCAACTATTACATATGCATTGTCAATTATATCTGGTACCTATATCATAAATAACAGGATTTATCAAACATTAATGAACAAAGTTCAATTCTAAAAAACTCTCTCTCTCTCTGTCATACATGAACACACCAACTCCTAGGAGGTTACTACTTTTCCATGAACAAATCATATGCAAATTACTTTTTCAAAATTAAATACAAATCTGGATTTCTGCTCCAAGCAATACCAAGCGTATAAAATATTCATCAAATTACAGCCACTTACCTTCCCATTATGGTTAACATCAGTAGCTCCAGATGCCATCACACGAACAAGATTTCACACAAACAGGATTTTACCCTACAAACAACCTCATCATATCACAGAATATTGAGTTATAGCCCCTCTGAATTAACCAAATCAGAAATACCAATAGATACTTATAATACTAACATGATTATGATAGTCAAACCAAATTCGTATTTGCACATAAAAACAAAGAATAAAACCATTTATACGAAAAATCACTTTAAAAATCAACAAAACAAATGAAGATAAAGAAAAAGCTCCTTAAGAAGAACTTTGGGTTCTACTACTCTACTATCACTAACTATGTATCATCAAAGTATTTCAAAATTTGTACTATGTGAAGACAATTTTATGGGCCAAGCTGATTTTGGGGTAAATTTCTATAAGAATTATTTAATCAAGACAGGACTTCAAGGATCCAATTTGAAACCATTTCTAGAGCAATAATCAATAGTGTCTTTAAGCATGGCTACTTCAAATTCATTCTCATAATAATCCATTTGCCCCATCCCAATCTCAACAAATATATATAATACATTCTTCAAAAGAGCTCGATCAATCTGCTCTCCTTCACGTTCATGATCAATCTAAATTGAGATGATACTATTAGCTAAATACTTCATGATAAATCTATATTGACACTTTGGTAGACTACACAAAACAAAAAGAAATGCCACCTTTAAAATTTGATATTTAGCCAGCCTCGAGACTCTATGACTGATGGATCCCTTATCGAGTTTTCTGAAAATAAAAACCAAAAGAAATTCAGCTAACTAAAAAAGAAACCCAATATTAATGCATAATGAGAGAGAAAGGGTGTGATCTTGCAGCAAAAACGAATCTCACTGGTTTTACATCTCTATATACCTCAAAACAAACAACTAACACAACTACTTGGGACTAAAGGCACCATTCTTTATACTTAGCATAATATCCAATCTCGAGATTGTACCAGCTTTAGCACTCTTTTGTTGCTTCTCTTTGGCACCCAATGGGTTTTACCCTCTTAGGTGCTTGTACAAGCTCCCATACTCCATTGGCGCTCATTAAATCCATTTCGAATTCCATCACCTTTTACCAATGATCTGCATCAAAATCTTTCATAGCCTTATTCTAGCTCTAGGGATCTGAGTCCTATTCCTCTGAGACATACTTGAAAGTATTTCCCAAGGACATGTACCTCTCAGGAAGAGGTGATTGCCTCCCAATACAATGTGGTTGTGTAGTAATAGAAATTACTTCATTTTATTTCTCTAGACTCTTCTGACTGATCTTGCATGTTGTGTCTGAATCGACTAACTCTTTTATAACAATGCCGCTCTTAGATCTGGAGTTTGTTTAGGAAGACAACATTTGACAAATATTTTTTGCTTCTCAATACTATAAAACAAGAATCCTGTTGCGTCTTTTGCATACCCCATGAAAACACATAGTTTAATCCAGGTTCCAACTTAGCACCATTCTCCCTTATCACGTGTGCTGGTCATCCCTAAATATGAAGATGACGCAGACTATAATTACTTTGATTCCATAACTCTAGTGGACTCCTAGGTACTGCTTTAGAATGTACTAGATTAAGAATGTATGCAGTTGCTTCCAAGGAATATCCCCAAATGGAAATGTGAGGGAAAAATATGGCTCACCATAGGTCTTACCATGTTCAATAGAGTTATGTCTCTCCACTCAATTACACCATTTTGTTGGGGAGTCCCCAGTGCAATCAGCTGGGATGAAATATGATTTTTGACTAAATAGTCTATGAATGTCAGAAAGAGATATTCACCTCCTCAATCTGATTAGAGGAATTTAATCTTTTTATCTAATGTGTTCTTGACTTTCGCTGTAAACTCTTTGAACTTCTCAAAAGTTTCAAATTTTTAATGCAGTGAATAGAGGTAGCCGTATCTAGAATAATATATGAAATCATGAAATAGTCATAGCTACTTCTAGCTTGGACATTCATTGGTCCACAAAAATCAGTATGCACTAACTCCAACGACTTTGAATTATGTATTTCTGCCTTAAAAGGCATCTTGGTCGTATTACCTTCTATAAACATTCACAAACTGGTAAAGGTTCTATGCTCAAAGAGCTAAACGGTCCATCTCTTACAAGTCTTTAGATCCTATTTAAATTAATATGATTCAGACGTAAGTGCCATATATAGGTTTCGTTAGCTTGAGAAACCTTCTTCTTCCTTTAGGTGTATTATAAGAACTATTATCTACTTCAATATCATGCAACATCAATCTTCTAAGAGTAATAAAATACAAATTTTCAACTAAAGTACAAGAACAAATGAAACTACTGTACAAGAACAAATGAAACTCTTATTCCTTTTAATAGTTGAAAGATTTAAAAATTAAAATGGAAACCAACCAAGGTAGGTAACAAAGATTAAGTTTCTCCATATGTTTGGTAAATAAATACAGTATAACAAAGTAATAATCTTATAATCATCAAAGTAAAGAGTAACAATGCCAATTGAGACAACTGAAGCCCGCACATCTATCCCAAAACAACTGAAGCCCGCACCTCACTTAGCCTCTTGGTTTCCTACAACCCCTACAAAGAATTGCTCGAATTGCTCGTGTAATTTGTGGTTGCAAAATCTACACACTAGAATTTGTAGAATTAATTAAACACAATTTAGTCATATTAATGAATTGTGTACCTTTGCTCTTCTTTTCTAGGAAAGCCTCACAGTTTACGTTTCAATGGTCAGTCTTACCACAATGAAAACACTTGCTCTTACCTTTGCTCTTCTTTTCTAGGAAAGCCTCACAGTTTACGTTTCAATGATCAATCTTACCGCAATGAAAACATTTGCTCTTACCTTTGCTTTCTCTTTTTCTTTTTCTTTTTGATTTCTCCTTGCTTATAAACCTTCTTCTTCTCTTGGGTTTAGTCTTAGGCCTAAGAGAGCATAAGCTTGCATCCAATTCATATTAGGTGGGACCTTCAGTATATTCTTCTCCATCTATAGTTGTCTCATCAAATCGATCAAAGTCTATTCATTCTTATTCATGATATATCTCAATCTATGTCCCTCCATCATTTTCGCTCCTAGGATCTTCATCTCATTAAGATGATCGATCACTTTCAGTAAATGATCCATAATAGGAGTTTCTGGCTTCATCATAGCATTCATGAGAGTCTTCAAGGCTTTTAGCTTAGCTGGCCTCCCCTATTTCCCAAACATCTCCCATAGGTTAAACATAATATCTTTAGCTCTAGATATGGAATGATGTTGTTGTTGTTGTAACACATTGTTCAAAGAAGACAAGATGTAGCAACCTGCCAACTCATCCTTCCTATTCCATGTGGAATATGCTTCATTCTCTTCGTAGAGGACTTTTCAATAGGAGCTGGAGGGCAAGGCTCCGAAAGAACTTACTTAACTCCCTCACCAAATATTACAATGTCTAGGTTACACTTCTAGTTAACATAGTATGTGTCATTGAGTTTATTTTCTTTCAGCATTGATGCAAGTGGGCTCGTTAATGACATTTTAAAATGCCGGCTAATAAAAAAACTCATTCATTATATGGACATCCTAATTCAGGCATACATTATAACATGAAAATAAAAACTCAAAAATAAACATGCAATATACGCGATATCTTAACTCTCATAAACATCTGCTCACTTAGCATAATGAATAATTAAAAGTTAGTTAGGATAGTTCAAATACAAATATGATATTAATACCTAGTAGTTAACAAACATTAAGTTTCCATCTACTGAAATAAGTAATAAGAACCGCTTAAGCGGGATACTACAAATACGAATGAAGTGTTGTGGATAACTCTTACTTAGGCAGTTCATTCCCAGTCATTCATTTATCAAGGTGATCCTTACAAACACCCTACTTGTGATAATTGATGCTTCAGATACCCTCCTGGGTGCTTCCAAGATTGAAGATGAGGTACCTTAGCATCTTTCTAGGATCCAATAATGGAGAGACTATGAGTTTCAATTAAGAATCCCGCTCCCCCACTTGATTTTCTAAATACGTGAGTTTTATTACTGTGGGTTACTAAATTACGTTAGTTAATTAGCCAACCTAATCTTTAGCAACCTACATCGATTAAACATGCATGCTATTAGTATTTTATTTAAGTTAATGTAATTTTATCTAAAGTATAATAATCTCACAATTTAATTAATGAAAAATTAAATGTCTAGCAAAATTATTAAAATCTAGATTTACATTTTAAATAAACCTAATAACATGCTTCTAAGGTTAGCCATTTACTGAATTTAATAGATTATGCTTAATTTTATCTTCATTATGCAATCACAAGCATTTATCCATTTAAAAACTTAAAAGTCACATGGTATCCAAATATGATGTGCATAAAATAAAATTATCAAAGCATGTTGGGTATAAAATAGAATAAATAAAATAGCAGGATATAAAAGCTAAATATCCAAAATAAACCCTAGCATTGCATAACCATAATCCTATCTTAATTCAAAATTTCAAAATAGATATTCAAGATAATAGGCTCATGTATGATCCTTGAGACCCATAACCATCTACTGCTGCTTGCCACCACACATCTCTTAGATGGCCGCACCAACGTTGCCTGCTAAATCACATGGCTCATCATGTCAAACGAACCAATTAAAGAAAGTGGAAATTCATGTTACTCACTAGTGTGTCAACTTCAGCGAGCTTGAAACGTCTGAATTAGGTCTTCCTCATGAAACATAAAACTGTCGCGATTTGAATTATCTTTCAGAGGAATTTTAATCAACTCAATCTGATATCACATCAGAGAGCATCATTTAAAATACCAAATCCATCGCTTTACTTCCACCTCTATGTTACTACGATTTTTCATTTGTTCTTCAATTTTCTTTTTGGACTGATTCAATTTCCAACCCGCTTTGAATAATTACATCATAAAAATTCTAATTTTCTTGAAGAAGTTTTACAAGAATCTATGAAAATTTAAATATGAACCTATAGAGGAAAACAACCTCTTCATGGATTGTCCTTTTAATGCATGACCAATAGAAATATACACGTAAAATCTAAACATTTACAAGAGGGAGATTAGAGAAAATAATCCTGCAAAAATAAGTTAGAGTCTTGCGAATGTAATATTCCTTAGGGTTTTTTGTCTAACAATAGAGATCGAACAAATAAATCTAGAACGAGGTTCTGATACAAATTGAAGAGATTGGCGTAGCGGAAAACTATATCGATCTTAAAATCTAATTATCAAACAATCATTCTATGCTAGAATGAATATTGATAGCACACCCTTGGTGCATGAACCCCAAAAAGTGATTCTTTTTGTTCACAATCTGATTTCTCGATCTATGCATTATCGTCCTCAATCTACATAACACTATCGATCCCGTGAAAAGAATTTCCGCCCATGCCACATCCATGTTATCCTTTTCCACTACCGGTAACCACCAGTTATATTCATGAACCACTATGAACCGTGAGTCAAAGCCTCACGAGCTTCATTGTTATTCCTCAAGTTGTAAACTAAAAACTGTGTGTGGCTCTTGGAAGAAAAATAAAAACTTTCCTCCTCTCAATTTTTTTCCTGGGAAAATGATGTAAAGTGGTTCTCTTGCATCTCTAAGAGACGTCTCCTATTTATAGTGAAATCTAACGGCTAGTATTAACTATTAATTCAATATTCAGGATTAACTAAAAATTATCTCTTGATTAAAACTAATTAAATTAATTTAAATCAATAATTTTTATCACTGAAATTAGGACTGTGTTGGTTGACTAACTAGGTATCCATGTTGTGTCTATTTATTATCACTACAAAAATATATATTATTCATAGGCTAGCTTAGGGATCATAAAGATAAAAATACTTATGGCTTAATAATTAAAAAACTCTACCAACCAAATTCATGATTGGATTTGTTAGTTATTAATCTAAACTTATTCCACTATAAAATTGCAGTTGAACTCCATTCGTATGTTGTATTACTTGATATATTTATCATTGACCTATTATTCACTATGCGCTACCCCTCTATAATATAACACTATGTATAATTAGATAAAGTACTATCTAACTAATATATACACCTCTTGTTCCTTGAGTTATGCATCTCGCTCTAATGATCAACCATGATAATTTCCATACTTGATGCCTCAAGTAAAATTATAAAATCTATAAATAAACCATTAGAGATATTAAGCTCATAGTTTACTATGGTCACATAAAAGGAATATGTAAGGGAGTACTATTTCACTTACTTAAAAGTGTCTATGGTGTCACATAACAAATTCTGCTAAGGCTACCATATCACTCACTTAAAGGTTTATGTGGATTCTACTATTAAGAATCTATACATCCTCACCATCTAAAAATACAATCATCCAACCTAATAATGTATTGACTTATAGAATCTAAACCACAGTAGATCAAAATAAATGAACCATTGAATATGAGTTCATAACTCTCGCATAATTAATAACATTCATAATATAACAGCAATGAGTTATGATTTTCTAAAGATAATACTTTTAATGAAAATCATACATATTAGTCCATTTAATGCATTCCAAATGCACTAGTATATTTACTAGGTACTCGACTGAGTGACCAAATTTAGTCACTCTATATATAGAGTTAATGAACTACAGTCTATTTCGTAAGTGCCCAGCTTTGCTAAACTGTAAATAATAAAGATTTTTAAGTCATAAAAAATTCTTGGTTGAAACCATATTCACAATGAGCCAACTTTATAGGACTCATAAGCTAGATACTATTATGCTTGTGGACCTTTTACAAGAATTTAACACACATAATATGAGAATTCTACAACGTTATTCTCAATGACCCAATCTCAATAAATACATTAGAATTCTACTACGTTTTGAGCACAATCCTTACAGGAGCTTCCATGGGATGGTCTTTTTTCTATAGAAGGTTGTTAAATAATTTTAGGGCGTTAGTAGGACCTATCACCGAATGCCTTAAGGGAGGAACTTTTAAATGGATAATCGAAGCGCAAGAGAGGTTTGATCTTATCAAGAGCAAAATAACCACAACCCTTGTTCTAAAACTTCTAGTTCACAACGTGTTTGAGGTAGATTTTGATGCATCTAATGTGGGAATTGATGTTGTACTTAACCAAGAAGGAAGACTCATTGCTTTATTTAGTGAAAAGTTAAATGAAGCCAAGAATAATTACTCAATGTCTAACAAAGACCTCTATTCAATAATCTGAGCTCTTAGTCATCGGACTAACTACTTGTAGAGCAGAGAGTTTGTGCTCTATTCAGACCATAAGGCTTCGAAGTACTTAAGCACCCAACACAAGCTAAATGTAAAATGGGTAGAATTCCTTCATGGCATTCATATTGTTGATCTTTATTTCAAGGAAAAAAGTTAAGCTTCATGGAATTCTTAAAACCATCACCTTTGACAGAGATTCAAAATTTTTGAGCCATTTTTTGGAGAACTCCTTAGAAGAAGTTGGGAACTAAGCTTCAATTTTAGGGTGAGTCATTTTTATTGCTTAAATTGTGCTATCTCCTTGAAGTTTAGTTTTTTGATTGAGTCTCGATGCCTTGTTAGATTAAACGATAGTTTCTGGGCATTTTATGCATAAAGTCGTGCTTCTGTGCAAGGAACCTTGGGAGAGCAAAGGCTAGAGAAAATGATGCAGCGTGGATATCAATGTTGCTATAGTAGTGTCCATGCATGCATGCCATGGGACTTTGTCGTGTAGTCTAGTTGGCGCTAAAAAGAGAGAAAATGCTCGTGCGCTCTAAGGTTATTTATCCAGATGGCATCAACAATTTTCTCATGGTCCCCACTGTAGCAAGCTAGCAGCTGCTTGGCACGCGTCCCTATTAGAAGTTAAAGCCTTAATTATAAGGCTCTGTATATAGCAAGTACGTCCTTTAAAGGAGGTAGCCAACACCTTTGTCCAGAATAAGGGAACGTTTTGTAGAGAAGAAAGAGGAGAGAAAGGTCAAAAAAGGCAAGAAAGAATGCAGGAAAGAAGACAAAGGAAGAGGATATTCGTTTATTCCCTATATTTCTCATCTTTAACCTTACTTGCTTTGCTATATTTCTCTATTCTTAGCTCATTTTCTATAAGATAAAATCTCAAAATGGTTGTATTTGAAATCACTATTAAGCTCATTATGGGATAAAACTCTTAAGCTAGAATGGGTAATGAACCTTTATATTTTTATTTCTAGTTAATGATGTTCCTGTTGGAAATGTTTAATCTAATGTGCTTGAATGATACTTGCATGCTTAAGTATTGTAGATCTAAGTGTTCAGTGAGGAATATAGGCATGCTCACCATGTAAACCAATCAACTGTAACTCATAAGAGGTAACTCTAATCTCAATTAGGCGTAGGAATAAGTTAATTAAGCTTAGAGTTAAGGATCACAAGGATTAAAATATATTGTGCAAATGAGCTAAGGTCAATGCTATTAAGAAGCTTTAGCAACATTAGCAGATTTAACTAGGAATATTAATGATAAAGGGAATTAACCATGCTAGCTCATTTCATTATTGAACACACTAGTGTTACTTAACCTAACACTACAACAAATATGATATTCAATAGGTTTTAAATATTGGACTCATGGTCTCTTCTTATAATTTACTCAAAACAACTAGATTTTTTGTGAATATGGTAAAAACTTTCTTGTTAAAAAGTAAAAAAGAGTAGGAGTGTGAAATAAGTTTAGCGGGACTTGTATTACCGAAAGTGGGACTTATAAAAAAAATTGGGTATTTCCCTTCACTCAAAGTACAACAATCATTTCACTGAAGCCCGCGGTTTTCCTTCAGTGATGACTTTCCTTTGTGACTATACTTTGCGATTCTCCTTCAGAGGCTCTCGATCTTCAACCTCAAATTCCAACATAAGTCGACAATGAAGGATTTTCCTCTTTTGCAACTTCTCCCTCTCAAAAGCCAAACCCATAACCTAGGGCTTTACCTTCGTTGAAGAAGAGAGAGAGCGGAGCCTGCGCCTAATTGATCAGACTCTCTCTTCAGTAGCTCTCTCGTCAATATCTCACAATTATATCTGAATCTTACCTCTACTCTCTATGAAGATCTTTCTCAGAAATATTTTTCTATCATCTCTCTCACAAAACTCTCTCTCACGAAGCTCTCTCTTTCAGCTTCATCGCAGCTTCTCTCTCATAACTTTCTCTCTATCTCTCTCTTGTCTTATAACAATCTCTATCTTATAGCTATCACTTCTTCAGCTCTGTGCATAGCTTTATCTCTTAGCTCTCTCCCATTTCGATTTTGCAGCTTAGAACAAGAGGTAAGGATTTTTTTCATGTAAGGTGGGTTTCAATCTCGAATCCATGTCTCATTTTTGTATGTTGTCGTGGTTTTTGAGTTTTTTTATAGGGTTTGTGTATATCTTGCAGGCACCAACACATGCCATTTTTCTCTTAGCCAAGATGCACAAATATAGAACAAACATTTCTATAAGTTGAATCCTAAGCCCTCACATGGACCTGTTTCAATACAAACTTATGATAGGGATTCAAGGAATTCCCTATTACATATCTATTACACAGAGAAGTCTCTGGTCAGTTTCCCAATTGATTAATCTCTTGCATGTAACCTTCTCTATTTCTTCAAGTATTGAAATGTTTCTTTAACCTTCTAATGTTATTGGTAAATTGCTTGCTTGACAGAACAGAAGTACAGGAGAGCTTAGCTTCTTAACATGTTTAATGACTTTCTTAGGCTCAATGGGTAAGTCAACATGTTTGTTAAAGTAAATATATATGGTAGTTAATGCAATCAGGCATAACTTTCAACTATTCTTTCTTTCTATTGTAGTGAGAATGTTTACAGCATCCAAGAAAATAACATAATACTATTGAAATAGGTATGTGAAGTTTACAAATGTTAATAACCGAATACTATTGCCCATCTTGGTAGCTGATTAAGTATGTATTTTAGTGCATAAGAACTATATCTATATGTTTATCATTTTTATAGGTAATTCTATTTCCTTTATAGAGCTTGAAACAGAGAGAATCTTGCTTGAGTGAATTTAAAAGCGGAAGTGAGGTGAAAGACGGGAGGGTGGAAACCTTCAAACCTAGGCTTGATCCAAAAGGGTATACTAAAAAAGATGACAATCTTTGTCGAATGTGGATCATCACGATTTTGAGATTTGTCAAATGGATGTCAAGGCTAACATGTCAGAGAGGCAATCTTGAAGTGAATATCTTTATGTCTCATCCTAAAATCTTCTTCACAAAAGGCCAACATAATATGGTTTGTGAGTCAAATAGGTCTATATATGGAATCTAGGTAGAGAACTCTGGGTAGCAATGAAGTGTATACTGAAGTATCTTAGGAGAATGAAAAATTATATGTTTGTTGACCATATTAAGAGTCTCATGTCAGTTTGTTATACGGATTCAGATTTTTAATCAAATAGTGACTCTAGGAAGTTTATCTCAGACTATGTGTTTACTTTATGAGGAAAATCGATCAGTTGGAGGATTGTAAAATGAAACTATATTGTAGACCTAATCATGGAAGTTGAATATGCAGCTACTCCAGAAGCTGTAAAAGAATTTGTCTGGCTATGAAAGTTCCTAGCAGAGATAGATATTGACATGATTGATTGAATCCTAATCATAATTTATTATGATAACACATAAGCAATCATGTAATCCAAAGAACCTTGAGACCATAGAGGAGGAAAACGCATTGAGCTGGAGTATCATCTCATTAGGGAGATCATACAATAGGGAGATACAGTTGTCTCTAAAATAGCTTTAGCAAAGAACATAACAGTCCCATTTCAGAAGGCGTTTACCACAAATGTCTTTGGTCACATGTACAGAACATGGGGTTAAGCTAGTTTCAGACATGCTTTAGGGAAAGTGGGAGTTTGTTAGGATTGCACCCTTAAAAGCACTAAAATTCTAATGTATTCATTGAGACATTTAATTCTAATTAATAATAAATCATTTATTCTCATATATGTGTCTGACATTCTTGTAAAATGTTCATGAGCATAATAGTACTTTGTTTATGGGTCTTGTAGGGCTCATGGGAATAAGGCAATACCCAACAATTCTTTATGACTAGATATGCTTATTATTCACAGTCTAGTGAAACTAGGCGCTTAGTAAGATAGATTGTAATATATTAACTCTATTATGTAGAGTGACTTACCTTGGTCACTAGGTGTAGTACCTAGTTAATGTGCTAGTTCATTTCGAATGCATTTAATGTACTATTGAATTTGATTTTTAGTAAAATTACTATCATAACTCATTGTTATTGTATTATAAGTGCTCTTAATCTTGAAAGAGTTATAAACTCATATTTACTAAATAATTAATGAATCCGATCATGGGTTTGGTCGGTAGAGTTTACTAATTATTTTGCTATAAGTCTTTTGATTCTTATGTTCTTTGAGCTAGTCTACGGGTAACACTTATTGTTGTAGCGCTAATAGATAGATATGGCATGGATACCGCATAGTCAACCAAATTGATCCCTGATTTTAATGATTAAAACTAATTTAATTAGTTTCAATTGAGAGATCATTTTCAGTTAATAGTGACCATTGGAGTAATAGTGAATCATAGCACTTGGATTTCACTATAAATAGGAGGCTTCTCTCAGAGATGCAAGAAAAGACTAATTGACATCATTAGACAGAAAACCCTTGGGAGACTCATAATTCTCCCTAACCAGAAATTGAGGCGAGGAAATTTTTTTATTTTTCTTCCAAGTGCCCACATGGTAATTGGTTGATGACCTGATGAATAGGGAGATAGATCATGAGGTATCAATTCATAGTTCATGGTGCTTCGCGGAGGTCATCGACGATTCACGGTAGCGGCAAGCGCTGCCATGGATGGTCGTGGGTAGTGATTCTTTTCACGATCAACAGTATTCATGCGTAGATCAAGGACAATTGACATGTAGATCGAGAAATCACATGGTGAAGAAAATTCTTCGATTTTTGGGGTTCACGCATCTAAGGGTATTATTTTTGTATTCATTCTAGCATAGATTAAATTTTTTAATAATTACATTTTAAGACCACGATAATTTTTACTGCCAATCCCTTTAACTCTGTACATCTTGAATAGTTTTAAAAACTTGCCAACTTTCTATTACTTTCACCTTGCTAGGATTCATTTTGATTCTTGCACTAGATTCCACAAAACCAAAGAAAACAAGGTTATATGTAATGAAATAACATTTTTGCAAGTTGGCAAAAATTCTTTGCTCCCCTCAAGTTTTGAATAACAATTCTTAGATGCCCCACATGGTCCTACAAAGATTAACTATCAATCATAATGTCATCAAAGTATACAACCATAAACTTCTCCAAGAAAGGTGTAAGAACAAAGCATGTGTCATGAGTTTGATGAATATACTAGGTGCATTTGAAAGCCAAAATGGCATCACAAGCCATTTATAAAGTCCTTTTCTAGTCTTGAATGTCATTGTCCATTCATCTTATTCCCTCATTCTGATTCGGTGGTGCCCGCTTCAAAGATCAATCTTAGAGAACACCATCGCATCATGGAGTCGATCAAGCAAATCATCCAATCTGGGAATAGGAAATTGATACTTGATAGTGATCTTTTTTATAACTCTACTATCAAATGCACATATTTCGGGACTAGGAGAGCAGGATAACACAAGGACTCATAATTTCTCAAGTCAGCCCCTTGGATATTAAGTCATCCACTTGTCTTTGTAAATCATCTTGTTGAATTGTATTCATTTAATAGGTTGTCATATTAGGTAGGGCTGCTCCTAGAACAATATCACTACATTTGAATATTCATTGCTGGTGACAAAAAGATAGGAAATTCATCCTAAATCACTTCTTTGAACTCCTCCAAAAAAGACCAAGAAAGCTCATGACTTGGTGCTTGCTGAGTGGTTGTGTAGTATCCATAGCCAGGAGAGCATATATTTCATCTTACTTAGTCAAAACCTGCTCTAGTTGTGAACCCAATAGAAAATAATTTCTAACCACCTTGGAGTCTTTCAAGTTAGGATTCAAGGGAGCTAAAATAATATGAACACCACCCTTAAAAATGAGTAAGTATTTTTTAAACTCATCATGCGACAACCTCCGATCATATTGCCAAGGTCTTCTGAATAATAAATGGCATGCATCCATTGGTCTAACAGACTTCATTCATGTAGTTCTTACTATTGGAGAAAGAAACCAAACATTTCTTTGTAACTTTCAATCCGTTTTGCCTTTGGAACCACTGAATATTGTATGGTTGAAGGAGAGGCTCAGTTTTCAATTGTAGTTTAGTCACCGTCTCTTTGGCTACCACTTGAACAACTTCCACTATCTATGCTCACATTACAAATTTTCCCATGGCTAGTGCACCTTGTTTGAAAAATGTTGTCTTGCAGCCATGACTCATCATTCCCTTAAATCACATTTAGGCTTCTCCAATTCATCAATGTTTCTCATTTATCGACGTATTCAGTGATTCTTCAGTCTCCCCTTCTTCTTGGTTAACTTTTTCCTCATCTTCTTTAGTTGTATCCTCGATAATGGTCACTACTTTTCAGTATGGTCACTCAGTAGTACTATGACTAAACCCTTGGAATTAAAAACACTTTTGGGTAGTACTGGAATTACTTTAGGATTTTTTTTCACGTTCTGCCATCCCATTCCTCCATCCCTCATTCTTCCATTTCCATTTTTGTCATTCTTGCTAGAAGTTGTTTCCTTGACAATAGGCTTATTGGAGCTAGGGGAAACATTCATTGCTACTCAATGGTGGTAGCAAGTTTTCTAACATCATGAAGAGTACAAAATGGTTACAATCTGTTTGATTGTATCCGCAAGCTCCCTTTTCAATCCCCCAAGAAATATGCAATGGTCTACTCCTTTAGTTTACTAATGTCACAACGAAGCATCAAGTACTCAAATTATAGAAGTGTGTGAACTTCTCCCAAGTTCGAGTAGCCCTCTGTAATTCTTTATTCCTTTCCCACTTCATGTTTTCCCACCTAAGTGAAGCATAACCCTTCAATTTAACAGCGACAAACTTCACCTTCCTTTCCTCTAAATACTCCTAATACTCCTAAAAATCAAATATTCTTTGCACAATACATAACCAGTCTAACAACACATCACCTTGAACTTTGCCATCAAATTCTAGAACTTCAATCTTCACTTCCCCTTCACGTGCTCAGAGTTTCTTCTTTGCCTTTGAATATTATGATCTTTATTCAATTTATCATTTATAAGAGTCTCCATTGCTTCCATCTTACCTAGCATCCCTTGGATTCCAAACATTTCCTAGAGGTTAGCATAATATCTACAGCTGTAGATAGGGACCAATGTTGCTACTACAATACATCAGTCATAGAGGATTGGGAACTGAGCAAAGAGCTCCACAAGGACAAACTTATTTCCTTCAGCAAATAAGATAATGTCTAGGTTAATCTTCCACTTAAAATAGTTTGTGCTGTCGAGTTTACTTTCTTTCAATATTGATGCTAGTTGGCTCACAAATGACATTTTAAAATACTGAAAAAATAATAAAAATCTTAATTATTACACGAACATTCTAATTTAATCATACATTATAACATGAAAATAAAAAGTCAAAAATAAACATGCAATGTACGCAATGATATCCCAAGTCTCATGTCCATATGCACGCTTAGGTTGGACATTACAAAAATAGGTCAAGTTTATACCATTATTTCGCCCTTAGACTTGTGGCAATGGGACAGCTCCTACTTAGGCAAGTCATTCCCAGTTATTCTCATCAAGGCGATCATTTAGAAGATCCATCTTGTAATATATGATGCTTTGGATACCCTCCTTTAGAGCTCATCCAAGACTGAAGATGAGTTACCCTAACACCTTATTATGATCAAATAATAGAGACAATAGGTTTCATTTAAGAATCGTGTTCCACTTCATTTTCCAAGTTTACAAGTTTTATTACCTTGGGTTACTAACTGTCATTAGTTAATTAGCAACATAATCTTTAGTATCCTACTCTGATAAGTCAAGCATGCTCAATTAAAATTTTATTTAGGTCAATACAATTTCATCTAAACTCTAATAGTCCACAAATTAATCAATTGCTAATCAAATATCTAGCAGCGTTATTAAAAAAACTGCATTTCAAATAAACCTAATAACATGCTTTTGGGGTTAACCATTTTATGCCCTTAATTTTACCTTCCTTATCCAATCACAAACACTTATCCTTTTTAGAAATCTAAAGTACCATGTTATCTAAAAGTGACGTGAGAAAATAAAATTATCTAGTATGTTAGACATAAAACATAATAAAAAAAATAGCAGGGCATAAAATATAATTATCTAAAATTAACCCTAGCCTTGCATAATTCTTATTCAATGTTATTTAAAATTAAAAAATAGATCTTCAAGATAAGTTCAGATCTAATCTCTAGACCCAAAACCATCTACCGCTGCTTGCCACTATCGACTTCACTGTCGATCATCATCAACTATAACCCGCTGTGAGTGTCCTTCATTACGACCACCTAGAGTCGAAGTCATCAGCTACTTGATGGTAGCGTCGTGGCAAGGATTGTCACAACCAGCTCATGTACAGAAGGAGCAATTGCACATCACCTACGCACATCTACACGCAACTCAGCTGCCTGCTGCACTGCCATGACATTTTGTCCAATCTTTAGTTTGCTCTTTTGCACTAATTTAATCTCCACCTAGTTCGAAACTATTAGATTATAAAATTTCTAACTTCTCGAGGAAAGTTTACAAGAATCAATGAAATACTAGCCTATAGAAAAAAAGAATCTCTTCATAGATTGCCCTTCTAACTACATAACCAACAGAAATATGCAAGTAAAATCTAAGAGATTATGCAAGGGAGATAAAATCAAAATCAATCCTGCAAAAAATGAGTTCAGGTTTTGCAAATACAATAATCCATAGGGTATTCATTCTAACAATAGAAATCAAATCAATAGATTTAGAATGGTGCTCTGATATCAATTGAAGGGATTGGTGCAGTGAAAAACTGTCCACACACTTAAAATCTTTTTATCAACAAGTCTAACCTATGTTAGAACGAATATAAAAATCCTACATTTGATGAGTGCACCCAAAATAGAAACTTTTTATCACGATTCAATCCTCGGTCTACATGGGAACCCCTCGAAACACGTGGGGAACTATGAAAATATAGTGAATTGAAAATCAATACCTCTTCCTCGCCATTCCTTGTTGTCCACCAATCACTAGTGGGTAGGCACTTGGACAAAAAAATTCAATCTTTCTTCATTCTCCAATTTTTTATTAGGGAGAAGAATTGATTCCCTAGTGTTTCTCACCTCTCAATAGTGGTGTTATTAGGATTCACCCAAATCTTGAGACGAACTTGACTAAACTTGGATCTTTTAGGTATGACATGTATCTTACCTGACTTTTCACAACCAATACATGTTTTGAATAAGAATTTGGAGTGTGGGGGTGATTTTAGGTGCTCCTAGTGCCATCCAAAGTCAAAAAGATCAATGAAACATGTTTAGGTCAAAATGAGATGAACTTGGCTAAACTTGAATCTTTTGGGCATAACATGTACCCGATCTGACTTTTGACACCCAATACACATTTTGGATAAGAATTTAGAGTGTGGTGGTCATTTTAGGTGCTTTAAGTACCATCCAAAGATACTGAGTGCCAGTCATTTTAGGGTTTACAAATTACATATTAAAACTAGAGAAGCTCCGCCTCTCTCTAGAATATCACTTCTTCTCACGGGTTCGATCCTCTTTTTACAAGCCTACAATAGTTAATGATGCATTTATTCAAGAAAATGAGTGTTCTTATGCTTCTTTATCTGAGGAATCATTAAGTTTTCAAGTTGAAAATGAAGAAGAAAGGATGATTGAGAATGTTAGAGCTCGTGCATTTAATAGGTCTGAAGCTCTTGATGCTTGCATTAATGGACCTGCCAACCTCAATGGTGCCTCTTTGGGAGCTTCTAGCAATGATAGTGAGCTGGATAAATCACCTAATGATAACATTAATGGTGGAGTGAAGCTCTCTTCTTCATTAAATGAAGAACCTTTTTCACAAGTTCAAGGACTTGAAGACATCTCACTTTTAAGGGAGTTAACTACCCCAAGCATATTGGAGCATGGAGAAGAAGCTTCAAAGGTATGAATGAATGAGTCTTTATGTGATTCTAGTACTTTAGGGGTTCCTTCATCATTCGGTGGAGCCCCATGCCATGCAAATGAGGCTTCTACATGTCTTGCGAAAGAATAAGAGCATGAACATCATGAAAAGAAGCCACCAAGAACATTCCCTTTGACTGAAAAACTTAGACAGGTTGCTAAGGGCCATCTTGCCAAAGGAGGACACGAAGGAGAGAGGTGAACAAGGATGAGAGCTTTTATCCAGTGGTCAATGAAGGTACCTTAAGGAGCCAACCAAATTTCGCCACCTCACTAACTAATGCTAACTCTAGTTGTGCATGGGGAGTGGGTTTTGACATGCAATCCAAACTTAAAGCAAAAGGACATATGCAAAAGGAGTAAGGACAATGTCTAGACCTGCCCTTTCACGATTTGGATAGAATTAAAGCAAACTCTAAGCTTGCAAGGATAGACAACTATCCCCACGACCCAAAGTAAGGACAACAATCCTTAAATGCGGCTATACCTACAAAAAAAGAGATTTGACTTTGGATCTTCACAAGACATCCTTAGAGCATGCCTCTAGTACACTTGTAGTACATACCAAGCATGGAAAAGATATTCCCACGTCAGCCCCTTTGACCATACAAGACAGGGCAGCGCATTCCAATGAGAAAGGATAACATGCTTTGTCCTTGCAATGTACATCTCTCCATGCTATGTCTCAATCGCCCATTAATTCTTGTACTTCATTAATAAATGAATGTACCACTAATAAGGTCATTCCAAAAGAGACAAAAAGAAAGCATAGCTCCCTTGGCCGATTGAACACATGTGATAAGGACCTTTTACCCACTGGACAATGGGAAGAAAGGACAACATGCTTTCTCCTTGAAAGGTACATCTCACCATGATTTATCTTCTTCATTTATTAATTATAGTAACTCTTAATTTAATGCTTGTACTACCTCAAAGTCAAAAAGTAATCCAAGTAAGCTTAGGTCCTTTGGCCGATTTAATGAGGCATGTGAGAATGCTCAACCTGTACAAAACAAGCAGCCACTTTCTAGGGAAAAAATACAATCTCCTAAACACAATGGTCCTTTTAACTTGTCCTTTCCACCCCTACAAGATACTTTACCCCATGCTAACTCAACTGCATCCTTCAATGAGTGTACTTTGCTTGAAATTAACCCATTGTTGGCCATGGATAACCAAGGGCAAGGGCAGGTTCTTCCTCTCCACTTGCACGAAGACCATCTCCCTCTTCCTTTCCCATTTATGACCAATTGGTTGAAGAACTTGAACTATATGCTTTCACTCAAGACTTTAGACGGAATTGTGAGTATTATCCAACCCTAAAACCACTAATTAAGCATCAAAAACTCTTGGGTCCAATAAAGTGTATAAAAAACTTTGTGATACTTCCCTTGAATCCCCTAAGCAAGATGGAAATTGGGCTTAGAGAAATAAGATGGAAATTGACCAAATTACTGTTATGTTGCCATGGAGTGTGACTAAAGATAGCTTCACTAAATGGGATTGTTGTTTGGTTGGTTTCTTTGTTGGGATGACAGCCCCACTCCATTTAGTTAAGAAAATTGCACTTTAATTTTGGAAAAATAGAGGACTAGTGGACGTCTCAGTAAACAAAGAGTTGTTCTACTTTAGATTCAATTCAATTGAAAAAATGAACACATTCTTGAATGAGGGTCCTTGACATCTTCTATGGAAACCCTTAATTTTGAAGCCTTGGCAACCTAATCTTGTCTTTCCTAAGGAAAGACTTGATGTTTTGCCTATTTGGGTCAAGTTTTGGAATGTTCCAGTGAAACTATGGTCTAGAGAATCCCTTGGACACATAACAAGTGTTGTTGGCAAACCTTTATACATTGATCCCCTACTGTAAAAGGAGTTAGAAAGGAATTTGCAAGAGTTTGTGTTGAGATTAATGTCCAAACGAGATCTGTTAACTACTTTAATGTAGATTTGGGGATCCAAGGTTGGGATCCTATTATGGATAAGGTGGATTATGAAGGACTCCCCACTAGATGTCACCAATGCTCAATCTTTGGTCACAATTGTGACTACAAAGCTAAATCAAAAGCACCATCCCTCCCACCCTCCCCTAAACCCATTCACCCGTCACCCACCACCCCAACCAAAGAGATCAACCAAACCAATAACCCCATGCCCCCTCTCTCTCCATCAGATCAGCACCCCACTCCTAGATCAATCCCTAATTCCCCCACCACCCCTTACGCACCTACCCCACCTAGAGAGGAATCTTGGATTGTGGTGACCTCAAAAAAATTAAGAAGGAACCTATTCCAAGGTTAAATTCGAACCCCAATAACAAACTCTTTCCCAAATGATCTTGCTGTGATTCCCTTGTTGGAGGAAGGAGAAATTGTTACCCCACTTCAGGTTAAGGCTATCAAATCTTATCAAGAGAAGGAACCTGACTTAGGTGATCCAAGTTTGATGTCCCATATTCCCTTAGCCCTCTTCTTATCTCCTCTTCTAGCTCTGGTAAGAAGAAGAGTAAAAAGAAGAAGAAGAAAAGCAAGATTAATCTCACTCCTCACCCAACAAAAAAGGGTGGGAAATTGAAATCTACAAAAGGGGCAACCCCTACCTCACAATGATTAATATAGTCACTTGGAATATAAGGGAGCTCAATGGTTCCCTTAAACAGGATGATATGAGGAAATTTTGTAGGGACTTCAACCTCTCTATGTGCTTAGTTGTTGATACTAAGGTCAAGCATGGTAACTTCAGTGGTATTGCTAGCACTATTTTCCCTAACTGGGAATGCATTGCCAATTATACATCTTCTTCGAGTAGTAGAATTTGGGTTGCTTGGGACTCAACCATTGTCAACCTTACGGTACTTAGCTCATCAGCTCAAGAAATATTTTGTAAGGTTTCCATTCTAGATTCTAATACTGACTGCTTTGTCATGTTTGTGTATGGTTCTAACGAAATTGACCATTGGGCCTCCCTTGAAATATAACACACTATTTTCTCATCTTCTCCTTGGCTTATTTTGGGATATTTTAATGTGATTAGGAATCCCAATGAGAAAATTGGAAGGGATGTGGGATGGAATGAGGGTATAAATGGGTTTAGTGATTGTATATGCAACATTGAGGTGGAAGATCTTACCTATTCTGGATGCCAATTCTCCTGGTCCAATAAGCACCAAGATGGTACATTCACCATGTGTAAGCTGGACAGGCTCTAAGGAATACTCACTGGGTTGATTCCTTCCCAAATGTACAATGCCAGTTTCCACCACCTTGCATTTCTGACCATAGTCCCATAGTAATTCAATTGGACTCAAATCAGATTAAACCTAAGATAGCTTTCCAATTCTTTAACATTTGGATGGACAGACAAGGCTTTGGGGAAATAGTTAAGCAAGCATGGGGTACCCAAGTAATTGGTTGTGTAATGTTCAAGGTTAGCGAAAAGTTCAGAGCTATAAAGGTGGCTTTAAGAGGATGTAATAAATAGTTTTGCAATGACCTACCCTCTAGGACTAAGTTAGCTATGGCCAAACTTGACTAACTTCAAATTGAGTTAGCTTCTGACCTAACCAATGTAGGTTTAATTGGACAACAGAAACTTGCAAACAGTGAATATATTGAACTCAAACACGCCGAAGAAAGTTTCTACAAACAAAAATCAAGAGTTTAATGGCTAAACCTGGGAGACCAAAATTCTTCGTTCTTTTTTCAGAAAATGAAAAATAGGAGAATCAAATCTAGAATTACACACCTGACACACCATGGATCAACCATTTTTTATCCTAAGGATGTTAAAGAGAACATCTTGCAATACTATGTAGACCTTTTGGGTACCCCTAAACCACCCCCAGATATCAATTGCAGCATATTGGAAAGGGATCTCCCCAATAAACTGGATAACTCTCAAGGCAACAATTTGATATCACCTATTACTGTTGAGGATGTCAAAAGTACTATCTTTAGAATGGGAAGTGACAAAGCCCTAGGCCATGATGGATTCGCAACTAGCTTCTCTAAAAAAAGCCTGTCATATTGTAAGGTGTGATGTTACACAAGCTATCATGGAGTTTCATTCAAACAGGAAACCTCTTGAAAGAAGTAAATTCTACAGCAATCTTCCTCATTCCTAAGGTCCCAAATCCCACTTCTGTTGGTGACTTTAGACTCATTTCATGTTGTAATGTCATTTACAAATGCATTACCAAGATCCTCACTAAAAGAATGAAGCCCTTGCTACCTAATCTTATAAGAACTTCTTAGGAGCTATAATAGATCTTTGGGAATGCCAAGGTGTGCATTAAAAGTGGACTTAAAGAAAGCATATGACAGTGTGAATTGGGTGTTAATTGGTAAAGCTCTACAATGCCTCAAATTTCCCAGATCTTTTCATCTCCTGGATTATGGAGTGCATTTCCCCTCCTTCTTACTCTATTAAGTTAAATGGGGAGCTTCATGTCTATTTCTGAGGAGCCAAAGGTATTAGGCAAGGGGAACTAATCTCCCCCTACCTATTTGTGATTATTATGGAGGTCCTAATTGGCTTACTACAATTTGTAGCTTCACATGCTGAGTGTCAGTACCATTGGAAATGCGAGAATCTAAAAATTATGAACATTTACTTTGCTGATGATTTACTCATTCTCTGCAAATGGACTAAGGGGTTGTAAAGACCACTAAAGTCATTTTAGAGCTCTTTTAATGCATTTTAGGTCTCCAACCTAACAAGCTAAAGGGATAAATATTCCTTTCAGGAGTCCAAGAGGAACACATAGTTGATATTCTATCTATATTGGACTTTCCTTTTGGACAATTCCTAATGAGATATTGTGGAATGACCTTGATCACCTAAAAATTGGTTAATAGTGATTGTGACACTCTAGTCGATAGGATTATAGATAGAATAAGATCTTGGGACTCCAAAATTCTTAGCTATGTAGGGATATTACATCTCATGAAATCAGTGTTGATGGAAATGTTCCAATTTTGGGTCGGGCTCTTCATTCTACCAAAGAAAGTGGAAAAGAATGTCCAAGACACTCTCATGAATTACTTGTGGTATGTGGAAGAGAGTAAACATATTGGTGCCAAGGTGGCCTGGGTTGATATTTGTTGTGATAAGACCCAATGAGGTCTGGGTCTAAAGGAGCTGATATTAGTAAATGAGGTGGCAGTGGTAAAACACTTATAGTTTCTGATCATCATATCGAAGATCTCATTATGGAAAAGTTGGTGCCAAATCTATCTTATAAGGAAAGCATCCATATTAATAGCTCCAATCCCTTCAAACCCATCTTGGGTTTGGAGAAAGATTCTCAAGCTTTTAGGAGTAAATTCGTGCCCTTTTGCAAAGCCTTCATAGGTAATGGTAGGGGCATCAACCTCTTTACTGACCATTGGTACCCTTTAGGTCCTTTGTTGCTCAAATTTGGACAGAGAATTTCATCAGGTAGTGCATGGAAACTCGAATCCAAAGTAAGTGATATTATTCTTAATGGAGAATGGCACTAGCCTATAACCAATATAGTGGAGCTTCTAGAACTCAAGAATATCCAGCTCTCATTACCTCAAGTAACAAAGCCTGATTCTTGGACTTAGGCTCCTAGCCCGCATGGATCATTTTCCTCCTCTCACACCTATAAGATTTTGGCCACCCAAAAGTAAAAGGTAAGATGGGCAAGACTACTTTGGTTCAATTATAGTATCACATGATGTGGTTTCATCGCTTGGCTTGCTATTCTTCACAAACTAGCTACTCGGGATAAAATTGCTATTTGGAACCACCCGCTAGCTGGTAGTATGCTAGATTATGTGTTTTGTGTGGGTCATGTTGAATCTCACTCACACCTTTTCATTGAATGTGACTATGCCAAAATAGTCTAGGACTCCCTTATGAGTAAATGTGAACTAACCTGTAAAGCTTTAAATTGAACACAATTGATCTCTTGTTACATGTTTGGAGTAAAGGGAAGTCTCTAAGAGCTTGCTTACTACGGATCATTTTCTCCTCATTTGTGTACTTCATCTGGAAAGAGAGAAATTCTAGAATTTTTGAAGGCAAGATGAGGGATAGGTCAATTATTGAGAAGCTCATTAAAGATAATGTCAGAGGAAGATTTTTCTATGCCAAAGGTTTTAGAGAAGACAGCTTGGGGCTCTCCCTTATGGTTTCTTGGGAGCTTCAACCTACTATTTCTTACTAAAGGTTTGGTATTGTAATTGGGTTGAGATAAAGCCCCCACCCCCACCCTCCCCTATTCCCCTCACCTTAGCTACATTGCTACATTTACCTAGTGCTCTAGTCTAGGGTTGTGAAGTATTGATTTTCAATGGCCATGGT
Organism: Datisca glomerata; assembly: GCA_003255025.1. Classification (NCBI taxonomy): domain Eukaryota; kingdom Viridiplantae; phylum Streptophyta; class Magnoliopsida; order Cucurbitales; family Datiscaceae; genus Datisca; species Datisca glomerata. Next base: position 78,882 of record QANY01009141.1, read on the forward strand.
TTTCTTTTATTATGCATACTATCATGTGTAGTTGGGCTTTTCTGCACCGTTGCTACATTGCTACAGTCCACTTTGAGCTTCCTAGGTTCTACCTAGTTTTTGTTTTGCAGTGGCAATGGTTGTTTTGCATGTGATAAGGATTATCTGCTCACTAATATGATATCTTGGCCTTGGATCTCCCCTTCAAAGAAGACCATCATGCTCATACTTTAATTCTTTATTGCATTATTTACTTTCCTGGTAATTCCATGTTAATTGATAGGGTTCTATGCTATAAAGGCCCTTCACTAGTTTAATTGATTAAAATTTGAATTTTTAGTCTTTTGGTGTCACTTCACAATATGCTATGTTGGTGCTAACTCCTTAGCGCTACATTGTTTCATTTCACCTTGAGCATCCTAGGTGCTACTTTGTGTTTGTTTTGCAATGGCTATGTTGTTTTGCAGGTGATCTGGATCCTACTGACAGCATCTCACTGGCCATTACTACTAGAGTATCACCTCATAGCCTGCATATGGACTCCCGAGCTAATATTCAAGCAACATATTTAAACCTTTTTCTAAGGCTACCCTATAAAGCCACATCTAGCTTTATGCTTTGATAAGATACTAAGATCCTCAATTTGTAAGGCTAAGCTTGTGGCTATTCATATAGTCTTAGGCTTTAGTCAATTTTTATAGCTTCTTGGTTTCCCCAGGTTTCTTATTTTGGTGTTGACATTGGTTGACCAGAGTTGATATTAAACTCACTTGTAAAATGCTCATAGTTTAGATATAGGTTTTTTGGCTGGGGTATGCCCCTTCTAAATGTGTAATTTTCTTTTGGTTAATATTATGCATTTACCAAAAAAACGTATGTGACCTGACTTTTGAAACACACTACACATTATGAATAAGAATTTGGAATGTGGTGGTTATTTTAGGTACTTGTAGTGTCATACAGAGTCAAAATGACCGAATGGGACGTATTTAGGCCCAAAAGAGATGAACTTTGCTAAACTTGGATCTTTTGGGCATGGCATGTACTTGACCTAACTTTTGACACTAAATACATGTTTTGGATCAGAACTTTCAATGTGGTGGTAATTTTGGGTTCTTTTAGTGCCATGCGCAGTCAAAAAGACCCAATAGGATGTGTTTAGGCCCAAATGAGATGAACTTTGCTAAACTTGGATCTTTTGGGCATGGCATGTACTTGACCTGACTTTTGACACCCAATTTACATTTTGGAAAGAATTTAGAGTGTAGTAGTCATTTTCGGTGCTTCTATTGCCATGCAGAGTCAAAAAGATCCAATGGGACGCGTTTAGGCCTAAATGAGATGAACTTGGCCAAAGTTGGATCCTTTAGGCATGATATGTCTCGACCTAAATTTTAACACCCAATAAACATTTCGGATGACAATTTGGAGTGTGTTGGTCATTTTAGGTTCTTGTAGTACCATGCGGTGTCAAAAAGACCCAATGGGACACGTTTCGGCGCAAATGAGACGAACTTGGCTATACTTGGATCTTTTAAGCATGGCATGTACAAGACATTACTTTTGACACCAAATACATGTTTTGGATAACAATTTCAGCCTAAACACATCCAATTTGTGCTTTTTGGCTCCAAATGCCACTAGAAGCACTTAAAATGACCTCCTTGATCCAAATGTTTATCCAAAATGTGTATTCGGTGTCATAAGTAAAGTCGGGTACATTTCATGCCAAAAAGATCCAAGTTTAGCCTAGTTCATCTCATTTGGGCCTAAACAAGTCTCATTGGTATTTTTTACTTCAAATGGAACTAGAAGCACCTAAAATGACCAACATAATCCAAATTTTTATCCAAAACATGGCATGGGAGTCAAAAGTCAGGTCGATTACATGTCATGCCCAAAATATCAAAGTTTAGCCAAGTTCATCTCATTTGGACCTAAACACATCCCATTGGGTCTTTTTGACTCCGCATGACACTATAAGCACCTAAAACGACCACCACACTCCAAATTATTATCAAAATCTTGTATTGGGTGTCAAAAGTCAAGTCAAGTACATGTCATGTACAAAAGATCCAAGTTTAGCCAAGTTCATCTCATTTGAGCCTAAACACATCCCATAGGGTCTTTTGACTCCGCATTGTACTAGAAGCACCTAAAATAACCACCACAATCCAAATTCTTATGCAAAACTTGTATTTTTGTCAAAAGTAAGGTCCAGTACATGTCATTCCCGAAAGATCTAAGTTTAGCCAAGTTCATCCAATTTGGGTCTAAACACGTCTCATTGGATCTTTTGACTTCGCATGGCACTAGAAGAACCTAAAATGACCACCACAATACAAATTCTAATCCAAAAGGTCTATTGTCTGTCAAAAGTTAGGTCAGATACATGCCCTACCGAAAATATCTAAGTTTCGCCAAGTTCGTCTCACTTCAGCCTAAACACGTCTAATTGGTCTTTTGACTCTAAATTCCACTAGAAGAACCTAAAACGACCACCAAAATATTAATTGTTATCCAAAATGTGTATTGAGTGTCAAAAGTCAGGTCAGGTACATGCCATGCCCAAAACAATCAAGTTTAGCCAACTTCCTCTAATTTGGGCCCAAAAAACGTTGTTAAAGATCAACCTACCCACCAAGTTTCAAGGATTCAACATCTTGAAGATGAGCATGATCAAAAAGGGAAGGAAAAAGTTTAAGAGGTTTTTAGTCCAATAGCATGCCTTAAGGACCAATAACAAGGTCGCGGTCTAAGAAGCTTCAACAAGCCTTAATCCATCATTTGCATGGCTTGTAGTCAAAGTTTACATGGACACCAAAGCTTTGGGATAAGTGCAGCTCGAGTTCAATATAACTTAATTCAAGTCCAAGTTACTAATGGGTTTAAATGAGTATGTAATGGGCCACTTTTATGTTTTCTATTGGGCTGGACAAAAGTTTACTTTATTTAGAGTCCATTAGTTTTATTTAGCTTAATATACTTTATGATTAATTATTAAGTTTTCTATTTTTGTGTTTAAAGGTTTTTAGGAAACCTTTGTTTTAAGGAAACCTTTGTAAAGGCTATAAATATGCCTTGGTAGAATGTTTTAGGGGCCCAGAATTTATTATTGAAAACCTAAAGGTTGTTTTTGCTTTCATCATTATGTTCTTGATTATAATACATGCTTTAAGAAACATTCAAATAGATTGATCACCTTCTTGTGGAGTGTTTCAAAAATGGAATTCAGAAACAAGTTTTTTTTATTTTAGTTCTTGATCATTTATCTAAAAAATCTATTTTTCTAGCCTTTATTAGGGGTTGTTTCCGAATTGGTTATTGGAATTTTTACTTAAATGCTTCGTGGGTTCCTATACATAAAGGGGTTCTCAGACTTATTCTTGGAGGTTCCGTATCATTTGGTATCAAAGCTTTGGTTTCTGGAAACAGGTTAACTATCATCTTCATTCTTTATCTTCGTTATAGTGTCTTTCCTTCCCTTTTACTTCTTTGTTTTTTATTCAGTAAAAAAATCTCTTATTTTTCGTGTGATTTTGTTAGCTAGTCTTAAAACAGCCATAATGTTTTATCCGAGAGTCGAAACGATCATTACTGCATATCAAATCGAACTGAGTTTTATTCCTTACGAAGTTCTTTCAAATTTCATAGCCAAATTCTATTGTTTTCATCCATTTTTTAGGTAATTAAGCTTTCTGCATCATTTTACCTAAAAATCTGAATTTTCATTGTTTTAGCTATCATCTCTTATCATCTTAAAATCTCATCATCTTATAATCTTATCATATTATCATCTTATGACATCTTACCTTATCTTATTTTATCTTATCCTATCCTATCGTATCTTTCAAGAAAAAAATTATTTCCTAAATTATGTACTTTCCTTAAGTTCAACACCTTCCTAAATTCATTTTTTTCCTATATTCTTTGTTTTCCAAAATTGGTTTCTTGCTCAAACTTGTTTCAAAAATTTCTATTTTGGAATTCTGCACATTACAAGCTATTTGAATTGTTTTATAAGTGTGATTCACCTAAGAACATAAAAGAATTAGTTGGAGTGGTGTGAGGAGAACATTGAGCGAAATAATATTTGAGTTAAACACAAGTGACCACCCCCATCTTTTGAGTGCAAACACATGAGGGAGTGCTGGTGAGGTCCTTGAATAATTTTTTCTTTGTTTCTAACACTCTTTGCAACAATATCAAACCAAAGTGGAGGTAATGATGTTGATCATGTTCCTAAAGCTACGATACGTGAGGCTCAACGAGGAGAGTTTGCACATTTTAATCGAAATATGGAGGCCACGAGGGACGCATTAAAGCATATGGATGCAAGGTTGCAAGCATTTGAAAGGGCAACATCAAATTACAATGAAGGATGGAAAGGAGGTAGAAACCGAATACCTCAAGTTGATGACTTGGAAGATGAAGATTTTGATTATAATGAGGAGGAGGATGATAAAATTGTTGAAAGGGTCATGCCTAGAGTAGGAGGAAGAGAAGGTCACACTTTTGGTAGAGGTAGAGGGAGAATGCGAGAAAATCATTTTTGGTAGAAACCAAGGCAATGACGACTTTGTAGATAGAAATTTGGGAAGCATTAAACTTAAGATACCTCATTTTCAAGGTAAATCAGATCCGGAGGTGTATTTAGAATGGGGAAAGAAGGTGGAACTCATATTTGATTGTCATCACTTTAGTGAGGAGATGAAGGTCAAGTTGGCAGTTACACAATTTTCAGATTATTCTATACCTTTGTGTGATAAATTGGTGACTAGTAGAATAAGAAATTTGGAGAATCCCATTAAGACTCGGCATGTTCTCAAGTCTACAATGAGGAAGAGATTTGTATCTAGACATTTTCATAGGGAACTTAAGCAAAAACTTCATGTTCTTAGACAAGGCAGTAGGGATGTGGATGATTACCTCAAGGAGATGGAAATGCTCATGACTAGAGCTAATACAGATGAGGATATGGAGATAACAATGGCACATTTCTTGGCTGGTTTGAACAAGGAGATAGCTGACCGAGTGGATTTGCAACCTTATGTGGAGTTAGAAGAGATGGCACACATTGCCATCAAGGTGGAAACCAACTCCAAGAAAGAGGGGCGGAAAGGTATGTTTCCAAACCTTATTCCAACTCTAATTCTACTCAGAAAAGGGATGGAAATAGTGATTTTAAGGGTGAAAATAAGGCTGCTTATGATTGTGCAAAGGGAAAGGCAGATACGATTTTCAAAGAAAAATCTAAAATCGAATAGCATAAAGGGAGAAATAGAGACATTAAGTGTTGGAAGTGTCAAGGTGTAGGTCATATTAGCAGAGGAGGAGATGCCTGAATCGGAGAGTTGTAGTGAAGGAAGCATTGAGGAACCATTTAGGGGGATGTGTTGGTTCTAAGACATGTTCTTAACGCCCAATTGAAAGAGGAATGTCATGAGAAGCAACAAGACAACTTGTTCCATACAAGGTGTCATGTTCAAAGCAAAACATGTAGTGTGATTATCGATGGTGGGAGTTGCACTAATGTGGTGAGTACATTATTAATTAATAGATTGGGACTGTCTACTACACTACACCCATGACCATACAAGCTTAAGTGGCTTAATGATTGTGGTGAAGTCAAGGTGAATAGGCAATCTATTATCTCATTTTCAATTGGTAAATATCATGATGAGGTGTTGTGTGATGTGGTTCCTATGCATGCTGGAGATATTTTACTTGGTAGACCATGGCAATTTGATAGGAGAGCTTTTCATGATGGGTACCTCAATAGGTATTCATTCACCAAGGATGGGTGAAAGACCATACTTACACAACGTTCCTGAAAAGAAGTGTATGAAGACCAATGTAAAATGGAAAGGATGAGAGTGGAGGCTTAAAAGAAAGAAAAAGAGAGTAAGAAAAGTGCTTTAGAGAGTGAAAATAAAAAGAGGGAAAAGAAAAAGGAGAGAAAAGTGCAAAGAGTGTGAGTTTAATAGCCAAGGCAAGTGAGGCTTGACATGCATTGTACTCCAATCGGCCTATATTTGTACTCTTGTACAAAGGGTCTTATCTTGCAACTAATGAACTTAACCCCTCTTTGCCTAGTGTGTTTGTTGATTTTTTGCAGGAATTTGATGACTTGTTTCCCACGGAGATGCAAAGTGGTTTACTAATAATTAGAGACATAGAACATCAAATTGATTTCATTCCTGGAGCTTCCTAACCCAATAGGGAAGCATATAGAACGAATACAAGTGAGAAAAAGGAAATCCAGAACAAGTGGAAGAGTTGTTAGCTAAGAGGTATGTGAGGGAGGAGAGTCTAAGTCCTTGCTGAGTTCCTGTTATTCTTGTGCCAAAGAAGGATTGGACATGGAGGATGTGTGTAGACTGTCGAGCCATCAATAAAATCACTGTAAAGTATCGTCACCCTATTCCTAGGTTAAATGATATGCTTGATGAATTATATGGTTCGTGTTTGTTCACTTAGATAGACTTGAAATCTGGTTATTATCAAATTCGAATGAATGTTTGTGTTGAAAGGAAATTAGCATTTAAGACAAAGTATGGGTTGTATGATTGGCTTGTTATGCCATTTGGTCTAGTACATTCATGCAATTGATGAACCACATGTTGCGTGAGTACTTGGGAAAGTTTGTTGTTGTTTACTTTGATGATATTCTCATTTACTCTAAGTGCTTAGATGTTCATATCATGCATGTGCATCAAATACTGGAAATACTTAGTCAAGAAAAGTTGTATACTAACCTTAAGAAGTGTAACTTTTGCATGGAAAGGGTTAACTTCCTTGATTATGTAGTATCTAGTCAAGGTATTTAGGTTGATAAGGACAAGGTAAGAGCCATTAAGGAGTGGCCGAGACCTAAGAATGCTAGTGAGGTGAGGAGCTTTCATGGACTTGCTGGTTTCTATAGGAGATTCATTAGAGATTTCAGCACTATAGCAGCGCCTTTGAATGAGTAAGTTAAGAAAAATGTTGGATTTGTTTGGAGTGAAGCACAAGAACATTCCTTGATTGAACTTAAGGATAAATTGTGTACTGCACCTTTGCTTGCTTTACTTAACTTTGATGAGACTTTTGAGATTGAATGTGATGCCAGTGGCATAGGAATTGGAGTTGTTTTGATGCAGAATCAAAGGCGACTAATGTAATTTAGTGTTAAGTTAAGTGTGGCAGCCTTGAAGTATCCAACATATGACAAAGAATTATATGCTTTGGTTTGAGTTTTGCAAACATGGCATCATTATTTATGGCCTAGGGAGTTTGTGATACACACTGACCATGAAATTCTAAAGCATTTGGAGGGTCAAGATAAACTGAACCGTAGGCATGCCAAATGGGTGGAGTTCATCGAAACATTCCCATATGTGATTAAGTATAAGAAAGGTAAAGAGAATGAAGTTGCATATGCATTATCTAGAAGGCACACTCTACTTAATTCTCTTAGTGCTAAATTATTGGGTTTTGAGCATATTAAGGAGTTGTATCAACATGATGATGATTTTGGTGAAATTTATGGATCTGTTTCTGATGATTTTTAATTTTTTTGATGGTTTCTTATTTAAGAGAAATCGATTGTGCATTCCTAAGTATTCTATGGGGGAATTATTGATTAAGGAAGCACATGGAGGAGGCTTAATGTGGAATTTTGGAGTAAATAAGACCTACGATATGTTGTTAGAACATTTCTTTTGGCCTGGTATGAAACATGATGTTCAAAAGGTTTGTGGCATTGCATTACATGTAGAGAAGCTAAGTCTAGGTTGAATTCGCATGGGTTGTATACGCCACTACCTATTCCTAGTGAACCTTGGACGGATTTGTCTATTGATTTTGTGCTTAGGTTGCCTAGAACTAGGAAAGGCTGTCATAGTATCTTTACCGTGGTTGATAGATTTAGCAAGATGGCTCATTTTATACCATGTCACAAAACTAATGATGCTAAGTTGATTGCTGATTTTGTTCAAAGAAGTTGTGTGATTACATGGCATACCTAAGAGCATTGTTAGTGATAGAGATGTTAAGTTTTTGAATCACTTTTGGTGTGTGTTATGGGGAAAGTTAGGAACTAAGCTATTGTTTTCAACTACTTGTCACCATCAAACTGATGGGAAAACTGAGGTAGTTAATAGGACTTTGATTACTTCACTTAGGGTAATCATAGAAAAGAACATTAGGACATGGGAGGTTTGTTTGCCATTTGTGGAGTTTGCTTACAATAGGGTTATCCATAGCACTCCTCATTGCTCTCCATTTTAGATTGTTTATGGATTTAGTCCACTTACTCCTGTTTATTTATTACCATTGCCACCTAACAATTCTGTAAGTGTTGATGCTAATTCTAAAGTAGATTTGGTGAAGAATTTACATAAGTAGGTTAAAGAGAGGATTGAAATGAAAAATGCTCAGGTCGCTTTACATGTAAATAAAGGATGAACACCAATGATTTTTCAGCCTGAAGATTGGATTTGGGTGCATTTTTGCAAAGAGAGGTTTCCACTTCAAAGGAAGTCCAAGCTGAGCCCAAAAGGAGATGGTCCTTTTTCAAATTCCTGAATGGATTAATGACAACACATACAAAGTGAACCATCCAGGTGAATATAATGTTAGTGTTTCTTTTAATGTGGCTGATTTGAGTCCTTTTAATGTAGGTGATGCATTCTATTCGAGGACGAATCCTTTTGAGGAGAGGGGAAATGTTAAGTATCAACCTACACATCAAGTTTCAAGGATTCAACATCTTGAATATGAGCATGATCAAGAAGGCAAGGAGCAATTTTGGGACAAGTGCAGCTCGAGTTTAGCACAACTTAATTTAAGTCCAAGTTACTAATGGGTTTAATTAAGTATGTGGGCCACTTTTATGTTTTCTATTGGGCTGGACAAAATTTTACTTTATTTAGAGTCCATTAGATTTATTTAGCTTAATATACTCTATAATTAATTATTAAGTTTCTAAACACATCCCATTGGGTCTTTTGAGACCCAAACACGTGTGTTGGGTGTCAAAAGTAAGGTCGAGTACATGTCATACTCAATAGATCCAAGTTTAGCAAAGTTCATTTCATTTCAGCCTGAACACATCCCATTGGTCTTTTTGACCTACATGGTACCAGAAGCACCTCAAATGACCTCCATACTCCAAACTTTTAAACAAAACGTGTATTGGGTGTCAAAGGTCAGGTCGGCTACATGCCGTGCCCAAACGATACCAGTTTAACCAAGTTCATATCATTTAGGACATAACAAGTCTGATTGGGTATTTTTGACTCAACCTGGCAGTAGAAGCACATAAAATGGCCACCACACCTACAACTATTATACAAAACACGTATTGGGTGTCAAAAATTTAGGTCGGGTACATGTCATGCCCATAAACAATTTTTCATTGATATTTTTGACTCTGAATGGCACTAGAAGAACCTAAAATTACCACCCCAATCAAAATTATTATCCAAGTGTTTACTGGGTCCAAAAGGAACATCAGGCACATGTCATGCCCAAACTATCCAAGTTTAGCTAAGTTTGTTTCATTTGGGCCTAAACAAGTCCCATTGGATTTTTTTACTCAATATGTCATTAGAAGCACCTAAAATAACCACCACAATCCAAATTATTATCCAAAATGTGTATTGGGTGTAAAAAGTAAGGTCGGTAACATGTCATACCCAAAAGATCAAAGTTTAGCCAAGTTCATCTCTTTTCGGCCTACACACCTCCAATTGGTCTTTTTGACTTTGAATGCCACTAGAAGTACCTAAAATGCTACGAAAATCCAAATTTTTAGCCAAAACATGTATTGGGTGTCAAAAGTAAGGTCGGATACACCCAATGCCCAAAAGATCAAAGTTTAGTCAAGTTCATCTCATTTTGGCCTAAACACATCCCATTGGGACGTTTTGACTCCACATGGCACTAGAAGCGCCTAAAATGACCACAAAAATCCATATTATTATCCAAAATACAAATTGGGAGTCAAAAGTCAGGTCAAGTATTTGTCATGCCCAAAAGATCGATGTTTAGCCAAGTTTGTCTCATTTAGGGCTGAACCATCCCATTGGGTCTTTTTAACTCCGGATGGAATTAGAAGAACCTAAAATGACCAAAACACTCCAAATAATATTTGAAATGTGTATTGGGGGTCAAAATTCAGGTCGGGTACATGTCATTCCCAAAAGATTCAACTATAGCCAAGTTCATCTCATTTTGGCTTCCACATGTCCCATTGGTCCTTTTGACTCTGCATGGAACTACAAGCACATAAAACAACCACCACACTCTAAATTCTTATGCGAAATGTGTATCGGGTGTCAAAAGTCAGGTCAAATATAAGTTATGCCCAAAAGTCCCAATTTAGCCAAGCTCGGCTCATTTGGGCTTAGACTCCGCATGGAACTCGAAGCACCTAAAATGACCACCACACTGCCAATTATTATCGACAATGTGTATATGGTGTGAAAAGTTTAGATACGTACATGTCATGCCTGAAAGATCTAAGTTTAGCCAAGTTCGTCTCATTTGGGCCTAAACACGTCCCATTGGGTCTTTTTGTCTCCACATTACACTAAAAGCACCTAAAATGATAACCACACTCTGAATTTTTATCTAAAACGTGTTTTGGGCATCAAATGTCAGGTTGCATTCATGCCATGCCCAAAAGTGCCAAGATTAGCCAAGTTCGCCTCATTCGGGCATAAACATGTCCTATTTGGTCTTTTTGACTCTGCATGGCACTAGAAGCACCTAAAATGGCCACCAAAATCCAATTTTTTACTCAAAACACTTGTTGGGGTCAAAAGTTAGGTCGAGTATATTCCATTCCCAAAAGAACCAAATTTTGCCAAGTTCATCTCATTTAAGCCTAAACAAGTGTCATTCGGTCTTTTTGACCCTCATGGCACTAGAAGCACCTCAAATGACCACCACACTCCAAATTCTTAACCAAAATGTGTATTGGGTGTCAAACATCAGGTCAAATACATGCCTTTCCCAAAAGATCTAAGTTTAGCCAAGTTCATCTTATTTGAGCCTAAACACGTCCAATTGGGTCTTTTTTACTCTACATGGCACTAGAAGCACTAAAATGACCACCACACTCCAAATTATTATCCAAAATATGTATTGGGTGTCAAAATTCAAGTTGGGTACATGTCATGCCCAAAGGATCCAATTTTAGCCAAGTCTGTCTCATTTTAGCATAAAAACGTCCCATTGGTCTTTTTTACTCTACATGGTACTAGAATGTGTATATGGGGTCAAAAGTAAGGTGGAATAGATGTCATGCCCAAAAGATCCAAGTTTAGAAAAATTCATCTCATTTAGGCTTTAACACGTTCCATTGGGTCTTTTAGACTTCGAATGGCACTAGAAGCACCTAAAATGACCACCACACTCCATATTCTTATCCAAAATGTATATTTGGTGTCAAAAGTCAAGTTGAGTACATGACTTACCTAAATGATCCAAATTTTGCCATATTCATCTCATTTAGGGCTAAATACATACAATTGGGTCTTTTTGACTCTATATGGCACTAGAAGCACCTAAAATGACCACCACACTCCAAATTCTTATCCAAAATATATATTGGGTATAAAATTCAGGTCGAGTACATGTCAATCTCAAAAGGTCCAATTTTAGCGAAGTTCGTATCATTTAGGCCTAAATACGTCCAATTGGGTCTTTTTGACTCTGCATGGTAAGAGAAGAACATAAAATGACCACCACATTCTTATTGCTAATGTGTATTGGGTGTCAAAAGTTAAGTCACATACATGTCCTGCCCAAAAGATTCAAGTTTAGTCAAGTTCATCTCATTCAGGCTTAAACATGTCCCATTGAGTCTTTTTAACTCTGCATAATTCAAATTCTTATCCAAAACCTGTATTGGAAGTCAAACGTCAAGTAGGGTAATGTCATGCCCAAAAGAATCAAGTTTAGCCCAGTTTATCTCTTTTGGCCCAAACATGTCTCATTGGGTCTTTTGACTCCACATTGCACTAGAAGCACCTAAAATGACCAACACACTCCAAATTCTTATCCAAAATGTGTATCGAGTGTCAAAAGTCAGGTTAGTCAAAAGTCAGGTTAAGTGCATGCCATTTCTAAAAGTTCCAAACTTCTCCAAGTTCATCTCATTTTGGTCTAACTACGTCCCATTGGTCTTTTTGACTCCGGATGACACTAGACGCACCTAAATGTACAACCTCCAAATTATTATCTAAAACATGTTTTGAGTGTCAAAACTCAGGTTGGGTACAGACCATGCCCAAAAGATCCAAGTTTAGCCAAGTTCATCTCATTTTGACCTAAACAAGCCTCATTGGTCTTTTTTACTCCAAATGGAACTATAAGCACCTAAAATGACCACCACAATCCAAATTCTTATCCAAAACGTGTATTAGGTGTTAAAATTAATGCCGGGTACATGCCATGCCTAAAAGATCCTAGTTTAGCTAAGTTCGTCTCATTTGCACATAAACACATCCTAATGGGTCTTTTTGACTCTGCATGGCACTAGATGCACCTAAAATGACCACCAGACTCCAAATTATTATCCAAAATGTCAATTGGGTTTCAAAAGTCAGGTCGAGTACATGCCACCTAAAAGATCCAAGTTTAGCCACGTCCATCTCATTTGAGCCTAAACATATACCATTTGGTCTTTTTGACTCTACATGGCACTTGAAGCACCTAAATTGACCAGAACACTCTAAATTCTTATCCAAAACATGTATTGGGTGTTTAAAGTTAGGTCGGCTACATGTCATGCCTTAAAGGTTCATGTTTAGCCAAGTACATCTTAGTTGGGCCTAAACACGTCCCAATGGGTCTTTTGACTATGCATTCATCTAAAATGATCACAACACTCCAAATTATTATCCAAAACATGTATTGGGTGTCAAAAGTCAGGTCGAGTACATGTCATGTCCAAAAAATCCAAGTTTAGACGAGTTCATCTCATTTAGGCAACACATCCCGTTGGAATTTTTTGACTCCGCGTGGCACTAGAAACACCTAAAATGACCACCACAATCCAAATTCTTATTCAAAATGTGTCTTTCATGTTAAAAGTAAAGTCAGATACATGTTATGCCCAAAAGAATCAAGTTTAGCCGAGTTCATCTCTTTTGGGCCAAAACACGTACCATTAGGTCTTTTTGACTCCCCATTGCACTAGAAGCACCTAAAATGAGCACCACACTCTAAATTCTTATCCAAAATGTGTATCGGATGTCAAAAGTCAGGTCGAGTGCATGCCATATCCAAAAGTTCCATGTTTAGACAAGATCATCTCATTTCGGTCTAACCATGACCCATTATTGGTCTTTTTGACTCCGGACGGCACTAGAGGCACCTAAAAGTACAACCTCCAAATTATTATCCAAAACATGTTTTGGGTGTCAAAAGTCAGGTTAGGTACACGCCATGCCCAAAAGATCCAAGTTTAGCCAAGTTCATCTCATTTCGACCTAAACAAGTCCCATTGGTCTTTTTTTTTCTCCAAACGGCACTATAAGCACCTAAAATGACCACCACAATCCAAATTCTTATCCAAAACATGAGTTGGGTGTTAAAATTAATGTCGGGTACATGTCATGCCAAAAAGATCGTAGGTTAGCTAAGTTCATCTCATTTTCATATAAACACGTCCTATTGGGTCTTTTGACTCTGCATGGCACTAGAAGCACCTAAAATGACCATCAAACTCCAAATTATTATCCAAAATGTCAATTGGTTTTCAAAACTTAGGTCGAGTACATGCCTCCTAAAAGATCCAAGTTTAGCCAAGTTCATCATATTTCAGCCTAAACACTTCCAATTGGTCTTTTTCACTCTGAATGCCACTAGAAGCACCTAAAATGACCACCACTATCCAAACTCTTATCCATATTGGGTATTGGGTGATAAAAGTAAGATCAAGTACATGACATGCCAAAAAAATCCCAATTTAGCGAAGTTCATCTCATTTTAGCCTAAACATGTCCCATGTGGTCTTTTTGACAACACATGGCACTAGAAGCACCAAAAATGACCACCACAATCCAAATTATTATCCAAAACATGTCATTGGTGTCAAAAGTCAGGTCGATTACATGCCATGCCCAAAAGATCCATGTTTAGCAGAGTTCCTCTCTTTTAGGCCTAAACATATCTCATTAGGTCTTTTTGACTCGGCATGGCACTTGAAGAACCTAAATTGACCAAAGCACTCCAAATTCTTATCCAAAGCATGTAATGGCTGTAAAAAGTTAGGTCGGCTGCATGTCTTGCCCAAAAGATTCATGTATAGCCAAGTATATCTTATTTGGGCTAAACCACGTCCCAATGGGTCTTTTGACTCTGCATGGCACTAGAAGCCCCTAAAATGACCACGACACTCCCCATTCTTAGCCAAAAGGTGCATTTGGTTTCAAACGTCAAGTCAAGTACATGTCATGACCAAAAGATCCATGCTTAGTCAAGTTCATCTCATTTGGGCCTAAACACATCCCGTTGGGTCTCTTTGACTTGGCATGGCAGTAGAAGCACCTAAAATGACCAACACACTCCAAATTATTATCCAATACATGTATTAGGTGTCATAAGCCAAGTCGTGTACATGCCATGCCCAAAATATCTAAGTTTAGCCAAGTTCATCTCATTTCAGGCTAAACCTCATTGATCTTTTTGACTTTGCATGGCACTAGATGCACCTAAAATGACAACCACAATTTAAATTCTAAATCAAAACGTCACTCTAGTGTCAAAACTAAGGTCGAGTGCATGACATGCCCAAAAGATCCAAGTTTAGCCAAGTTCATCTCATTTGGGTCAAAACATGTCTCATTGGATCATTTTTACTCTAGAAGACAATAGAAGCACTTAAAATGACCACCACACTCCATATTCTTATTCAAAATGTGTATCTGTTGTCAAAAGTCAAGTCGAGTACATGCCATGAACAAAAGAATCAAGTTTAGCCAAGTTCATCTCATTTGAGCCTAAACACGTCCCATTAGGTCTTTTTGACTCTGCATGGAACCAGAAGCACCTAAAATGACCACCACAATCCAAATTCTTGTCAATAATGTGTATTGTGTGTCAAAACTCAGGTCACGTACGTGCCTTTTTCCAAAAGAACTAAGTTAAGCCAAGTTCACTTTATTTGAGCCTAAATAGGTCCCATTGGGTCTTTTTTACTCTGCATGGCACTAGAAGCATCTAAAAAGACCACCACACTCCAAAATCTTATCGAAAATGTGTATTCCTGTAAAACATCAGGTCGAGTACATGTCAAGTCTAAAATATCCAAGTTTAGCCAAGTTCGTCTCATTTAGGCAGAAACACATCCAATCGGGTCTTTTTGACTCCGCATGGCACTAGAAGCACCTAAAAAGACCACCACACTCCTAATTATTATCAATAATGTACATTGGTTGTCAAAAGTTAGGTCACATCATGCCATACTCAAAAGATCCAAGTTTCACCAAGTTCATCTCATTTGGGCCTAACACATCCCATTGGGTCTTTTTGACTCCGCATGGGACTAGAAGCACCTAAAATGACCATCAAACTCTAAATTCTAATTCAAAACGTGTATTGGGTGTAAAAATTCTGGTCGGGTAATGTCATACCCAAAATAATCAAGTTTAGCCAAGTTCGTCTCATTTCAGGATAAACACGTCCCATTGGTCTTTTCGACTTCGCAAGGCACTAGAAGCACCTAAAATGACAACCAAAATCCAAATTCTTATCCAAAGTATGTATTGGATGTCAAAAGTCAGGTCGAGACACGTCATTTTTAAAAGGTCCAATTTTAGCCAAGTCCGTCTCATTTAGGCCTAAACACGTCCTACCCAAAAGATCTAAGTTTTGCCAAATTCATCTCATTTGGGCCTCAACACATCCCCTTGGGTCCTTTTTACTCTAGATGGTACTAGAAGCACCTAATATGACTACCACACTCCCAATTCTTATCCAAAATGTGTATTGGATGTCAAAAGTCAGGTCGAGACACGTCATTTTTAAAAGGTCTAATTTTAGCCAAGTTCATCTCATTTAGGCCTAAACACGTCCAATTGGCTCTTTTTGACTCCGCATTTCACTAGAATAATGTATATTGGGTCTTAAAATTCAGGTCACGTACATGCCATGCCCAAAAGATCCAATTTTATCCAGATTCATCTCATTTGGGCCTAACCACGTCCGATTGCGTATTTTTGACTTTGCATGGCACTAGAAGCACTTAAAATGATAATAACACTCCAAATGCTTATCCAAAACCTATATTGTCTGTCAAAAGTAGGGTCAGGTAATGCCATGCCCAGAAGAGTGAAGTTAAGCCAACTTTGTCTCATTTGGGCTCAAACATGTCATATTGGGTCTTTTTTACATCACATTGCACTAGAAGAACCAAAAATGACCTCACATTCCAAATTCATATCCAAAACTTTTATTGGGTGTCAAAATTAAAGTCAAGTATATGTCATGCCCAAAAGATCTAAGTCTAGCCAAGCTCATCTCATTTAAGCATAAACATGTCCCATTGGGTGTTTTTGACTCCACATGGCACTAGAAGCACATAAAACGGCTACCACATTCCAAATTTTTATCCAAAATGCATATTGGGTGTCAAAAACTAGGTCGAGAACATTTCATGCCCAAAAGAGTCAAGTTTAGCCAAGTTCATCTCATTTGAGCTTAAACACATCCCATTGGGTCTTTTTGACTCTACATGGCCCCAAAATCACCTAAAATGACCACCACACTCCAAATTCTTATCCATAATGTGTATTGGCTGTCAAAAGTTAGGTCACGTACATGCCATGCCCAAAAGAACCAATTTTGCCAAATTCATCTCATTTGAGCCTAAACACGTCCCATTGGATCGTTTTAACTCCGCATGGCACTAGAAGCACCTAAAATGACCACCACACTCCAAATTATTATCCAAAACATGTATTGGGTGTCAAAATTAAGGTCAAGTACATGCCATTCCCAAAAGATCCAAGTTTTGCCAAGTTCATCTCATTTCGGCCTAAACACGTCCCATTTGGTATTTTTGACTTCGCATGGCACTACAAACACCTAAAATGTCCATCGCACTCCAAATTATTATCCAAAATGTGTATTGGCTGTCAAAATTCAAGTTAGGTACAAGCAAGGCCCAAAAGATCCAAGTTCAGCCAAGTTCGTCTCATTCAGCCTAAACACGTCCCATTTGTCTTCTTGCCTCCGCATGTTAGTAGAAGCACCTAAAATGACCGCCACAATCCAAATTCATATCCAAAACGTGTATTAGAAGTCAAAATTATGGTCGGGTACAATCCATGTGCAAAAGATTCAAGTTTAGCCATGTTCATCTCATTTGGGTCTAAACACGTCTAGTTGGGCCTTTTTGACTCAGCTCTACACTAGAAGGACCTAAAATGACCACCACACTCCAAAGTCTTATCCAAAATGTATATAGGGTGTCAAAAGTCAGCTGGAGTACATGTCATGCCCAAAAGAATCAAGTTTGGCCAAGTTCACCTCATTTGGGCATAAATATGTCCCATTGCGTCTTTTTGACTCTACATGGCACTAGAAGAACATAAGATTACCACCACACTGCAAATTTTTATCCAAAATGTATATTGGGTGTCAAAATTGAAGTCGGGTACATGTCATTCTCAAACGATCCAAGTTAAGCCAAGCTCGTCTCATTTCGGCCAAAACACATCCCATTTGGTATTTTTGACTCCGCAAGGCACTCAAAAAACCTAAAATGGGCACCACACTCCAAATTCTTATCCTAAACATGTATTGGGTGTCAAAAGTAAAGTAGGGTACATGCCATGCCCAAAAGATCCATGTTTAGCCAAGTTCGTCTCATTTTAGCCTAAACACGTACCATTGGTCTTTTTTACTCCACATGCACTAGAAGCACCTAAAATGAGCACCACGATCCAAATTATTATCCAAAATGTGTATATGATGTCAAAATTAAGCTCGGGCATGTCATGCCCAAATGATCCATGTTTAGCCAAGTTCATCTCATTTGGGCCTAAACATGTGCCATTAGTCTTTTTGACTCCATATGGCACTAGAAACAGCTAAAATGATCACCACACTCCAAATTCTTATTTAAAACATGTATTGGGTGTCATGTAATGCCCAAAAGATCCAACTTTAGTGAAGTTCATCTCATTTGGGCCTAAAAACACCCCATTAGGTCTTTTTGACTCTGTATCACACTAGAAGTACCTGAAATGACCACCACACTCCAAACTGTTCTTCTGTACTAGATCTTGCAACTACATGTTTTTTACTCCTCTATGTGACTAGATTTCCTCCCACAAAGGTGAAATATCCCATAGTTGACCTCTAATCAATGACTGATCCTGCCCAATCTGCATTTGTGTACGCTTGAACTCTTAGAATGTTATTTTTTTAGAATAATAACCCATTTCGTAGAGTTCCTTTTAAAAAAACTCAGAATCTTATACACCTCGTCCATGTGACATTGCAATGGTGAATTGCATATAATGACATACCATTCCCATTGCGTAGGCAGTATCAAGTCTGGTATGAGAGAGATAAATTAGTCATCCTACCAATCTTTGATATTCCTTTGTCAACGAGGATTCCTTCAGCATCAGTACCAAGTTTATGATTTGGATCAGTCAAAGTATCTATCGTGTTTACAAACCAGCATATTAGTCTCAACTAACATATCCAGAGTGCACTTCCTTTGGGATACAAAGATCCCTTTTCATGATCTCGCAACTTCAATGCCTAGAAAATATCTTAAGGATCCTATATCCTTAATTTCAAACTCATTTGTCGATAGGTTTTTCAAGTACTTCATTTTTGTTTTATCATTCCTTGTAATAATAATGTCATCTACATAGATGATAAGAGCAGTTATTTTATTATGAGAGGAATGCTTAGTAAAGAGAGTGTGATCTCCTTGACTTTGGGAGTGTCCAAACTTAAGTAAGGAAATACTTCGTGAACCTTTCAAACCAAGCTCTCGGGGACTGCTTCATACCATACAATGACTTCTTAAGCTTACAGACCTTTGTAATTTTGGAGCCCTTTTTAAAACCATGAGGTTGATCCATGTAGACTCCTTCTTCCAGATTACCATGTATGAAGGCATTTTTAACATCAAACTTCTACAGAGGCTAATCAAAATTAGCAGCAAGATTCAATAGAACCCGAATGGTATTCATTTTTGCTACAGGTGCAAATGTCTCTTGATAATCAATTCCATACGTTTGAGTGTACCCTTTAACAACAAGTCTAGCCTTGTACCTCCCAATCGACCCATCAGCTTTGTATTTAACTATACCCATTTACATCCCATTGTCTGCTTTCCTTTAGGAAGATCAACAACCTCCCATGTATCATTCTTGTGCAAGGCCTGCATCTCTTCAAGGATAGCCTTCATACAAATAGGATCTCTTAGAGCCTATTGTATAGTGTTTGGAATCCTTTTTTTTACAGTTGTGCAATGAAAGTCTTGTAGCAATCATTAAGACTTTGCAAATATATAAAGTTGCAAATAGGATGTTTAGTGCAAGTTCTAGTACCTTTCCTAATAGCAATTGGAATATCAAGATCAGAATTAAGAAAATTTGAGTCAAGAGTAAGAGTACCTTCTTCGGGTTCAGACAATTGACCTTGAAAGAGAGAGATATGATCTTACATTCTGTCCTTTTTTCTTCGAGAATATGTTAGAAGATCATCACCAGAATTCTGAGTTGTCCTAGATTCTTCTGTAGACATTGGTTCACCATTATCAACCTTCTCATCATCTTTACTACCAATAACTTTTTCAGGGATAGATTGACAAAGAACAAGAGAAATAGGTAATGGAATAGACCATGACTAATCTTCTTTGCTAGTTCTCTCCCTATAAAAGTCATCTTCAAAATAGGCTTGGTCTCAAAGAAATTCACATCCATGATGCCAAACATTTTCCTAGTGGAAAAATGATAACATTTAAACCCTTTTTTAGAATAACCTAACAAATGACATTTAAGAGCTTTAGGTTCAAGTTTTGACCTGGTTTTATCACTAATATGCACAAACACAACACACTCAAATACGTTTAATGTAAGAGACTCCAAGATCATAGATTTTGGGTAATCACATTTTAAAGTATTCACATAGTAGCAAAGACAAGAATTTTCGTTAATTAATTACATTTATCAAACTTTAATAAAACTTTTTAAATAAAGTTGGTTATCTTAAAGGTTACTATAGCCTTACATCCAGACATGTCATCTTCGATGAAGAGTTATTTCTTTCGCACAAACTGATAACATTTCATATGATACTTCTATTTCATTTGACATTTCATTATCATCTTATATTCATCTATTATCTGAACTTCTTTCTGACTCCAACACTCATGCTACTTCTAATAATTGCACCGCTTCTAGGGTACAACAGTCTAATCAATCTTCTAACTCACAACCCTATTTGCATCCTTCTAATAACTCATCACACATTATTCCCATATCATCTCTTTCGGTTGACTTATCTTTTCCAAAAATATCTATTGTTTCATTACCACAATCTTAGTTACTTCTAATGATAATTTATCTGATGATACTTGTAAGAAGTGTATCAAATTCAGTTAGGTATTTAGCTTAAATAGACTTTTACAACTTCTATGAAATTGTCAAGACAATTGAGGCAACAAGAAAATAATCTGTTAACATAAGCAGTACACTACCCATACATACATACATATATATCCTCTTGGTAACAGAATCTAGCATGCACATGATTATGTTCTCATCAAAAGCAAGAAAGAAAAGCAGTAAGAAGAGAGAAGAGGTTGAGTCAAGAAAAGCTTCAAAAAAGCTTCAAAAAAGAAGGTTCTTACTTGCGTTTCTCAAACCTGAGTCTGAGAGAGGTTGAGTCTGTACTTCTATCATTTTAATTGCTTTTGTTTTACTTTGTAATTGTTGGACTCCAAGCCTAGTAGAATTTCCATCTCTGGCAACTAGATGTAGGTTCCTTCTAGAACTGAACCAATATAATCATCGGTGTTGATTTCTCCCTATTTTTCTTCTTCCCTTTTTTATCTTGTTATGCATGTTAACCTCCACAGTTTAACCCCACAATTAGCCATCATTTCACAACAAAGTGGTATCAAAGCTGAAGGTTGTCTAACTAAGGGGGTAAAAACTTGAAATCAAATAATCTTGATAATTCATTATTGTTAACTCAGATTCAAGAAGTTGTCAAGAAAAGCTTCTACAATTGCTACTGCCTCAACAAAACATGATATTGAGAAGTTTGATGGCACTAATGACTTTGCCATCTGGAAAATGAAGATGCTTGTACTTCTAGGGAACTTAGGACTGGATGAGTATCTCGAAGGGGAATGTTAAATGCCTTCAAGCTACTATGAAGAGAAAACGAAGGATATCATAAAGAACCCACTTTAATTTTGAGTCTCAGTGATAAGGTTCTAAGGGAAATATCGAAGATGAAGTCTATTGTTGAAGTTTGGCTCAAGTTAGAGAGCCTATACATGACAAAGACTTTATCGAGTAGATTGTACCTAAAGGCTAAATTCTTCACCTACAAGATGACAGAGGGTAAGAATCTCCAAGAACACATTGATGAATTTAACAAATTATGTCTGGACCTTGAGAACATAAAGGCGGAATATGATGATGAAGATAAAGCATTGGTATTGTTACACTTCTTACCGAGATCATATGAGACATTTATAGATATTCTCAAGCATAGTAGCGAGACACTAACTTTGGAGGACGTAATTAGAGCCTTAAACTTAAAAGATCTATAGAGGAAGTATGAACAAAAGGAGTCTAGTGGAGAAAGTTTATCTGTGAGAGGAAGATCAGAAAAGAAAGAATTCAGAGGAAGAAGCAAATCTAGATCAAAGTCCAAAAATGCAAAGAATTATAGGAAAGTGAAATGTTATCACTGTCATAAGGAAGGTTATATTATGAGACTTTGCCAAAGAGATATATGAAATCTAAGCCTAAGGAGGTTGTTGAAGGGGATGTTGCAGTTGTAGAGGATGGATATGAGAGTGTTGATGTCCTCGCTGTGGAAACCAAGAACTCAGAAAAGTAATGGATCCTTGACTCTAGGTGTCATTTCATATGACACCTAATAGGGACTGGTTTGAGACATTTTCAAGACTTGATGTTGGAAAAGTCTTACTTGGTGACAAAACAAAATGTAAAATTGTTGGTTCTGGAACTGTCAGGATTAAAACACATGATGGATCCGAGAAACTTCTTTCACAAAGTAAGATTTGTATCAGAATTGAAAAGAAATCTTATTTCACTTGGAATTCTGGATGGAATGTATATACTTATAGAGGGGACAATGGAGTTCCCAAAATTTTCAAGGGTTCTATGCTTATGATGAAAGGATTGAAGGAGAATGGTCTTTATGTGTTTCAAGGAAGTACTTTAATTGGTGCAGCAAACTCAGTTCCTACACCAAAAGTTGACAAAGCAACATTGTTGCATATCAGATTGGGACATTTGAGTGAAATGGGGCTTCGAGAACTTGAGAAATAGGGTCTCTTCCATGGGGACAAGCTGGATAGTCTGAAATTCTGTGTACATTGTGTTTATGGGAAGGCAACCAGGTTTAAGTTTAGCTCATCAACTCACAGAACTTAAGAAATTCTGAGTTATATTCATTCAGATCTTTGGGGACCATCTTCAACTGAATCTCTAAGTGCAGGAAGGTACTTCATCAATATTATTGATGATTACTCTAGGAAAGTTTGGATTTACATTCTTAAATAAAAAATTGAAGCTTTCCCAAAGTTTAGAGAATGAAAAAAAAATGATAGAGTGGCAAGTAGAAAGGAAAGTGAAGAAATTGAGAACTAATAATGGGCTGAATATTTGAATGAAGATTTCAACAATTTTTGTAAGGATGAGGGCATTGTGAGGCACAAAATCATACCTCACACCCTCAGTAAAATGGGATGGCTGAGAAAATGAATAGGACTCTCCTAGAAAGAGTAAGATACATGTTATCTAATGCAAATTTACTCAAGAAGTTTTGGGTAGAAGCTGTCACCATATAAACTTATTAGGATAATTCTAATCAATCATGTTTCTACTAATGAGATGTATGATCAAATAAAACTGTGTGAGGTTTCATGTATGGTATGCGATCGACTAATGTATGATCATGTTATCAATCATATCAATAAAGATTTATTTAGCACACCTTCACACCAAGAAAAATCATCAAGTGAACCTCCTAGAGCACATCCACCTTCAATGTCTAGACGACTGGCAACTCCCCTCCTCCGATGGCCAAAGGCCCTAGATTTGCATAACTTAGGCAGTAAGTTATAAGATTTGCTTAGATGTAATTGCATACCACATTAACAGATGTCCTTTAGCAGCATTGGGGTTTAAAACACCTGAAGAGATCTGGTATGGATCATCTCCATACCTATCAAACTTAAAGGTTTTTGGGTGTTTTGTATTTGCACACATCAAAGAAGGGAAACTTGACCCAAGGGCAAGAAGGTGCATGTTTGTTGGTCATCCATATGGGGTGAAAGGTTACAAACTGTGGTTTTCAGATCAAAACAGGTCCAACAGTTTGAAAGGAAATCTTTGCTCTAGAAGCACCTAAAATGACCACCACACTATAAATTCTTATCTAAACATATATTAGGTGTTAAAAGTTAGGTTGAGAACATACCATGCTCAAAGGATCCAAGTTTAACCAAGTTTGTCTCATTTTGGCCTAAACAAGTCCCATTGGGTCTTTTTGACTCTACATGGCAATAGAAGCACCTCAAATGATCTCCACACTCCAAATGTTTATCCAAAGTATATATTAGGTGTCAAAAGACAGATTGGCTACATGCCATTCCCAAAAGATTCAAGTTTAGCCATGTTCATCTCATTTCGGCCCCATTGGGTCTTTTTGACTCTGCATGACACTAGAAGCACCTAAATGTGTATTGGTTAACCAAAATGTGTATTGGTTATCAAAAGTCAGGTTGAGTACATGCCATGCCCAAAAGATACAAGTTACCAAGCTCATTTCATTTTAGGCCTAAACACGTCTCATTGGGTGTTTTTAACTTCACATGGCACTAGAAGCACATAAAAAACCACCATACTCAAAAAATTTATCCAAAATATGCATTGGCTATCAAAAGTCAGGTCGAGAACAAAACATCTCCAAAAGATCCAAGTTCATCTCATTTGGGCCTAACCACGCTTCATAGGGTCTCTTTGATTCTACATGACACTAAAAGCAACTGAAATGACCATGACACTCCAAATTCTTATCCAAAATGTGTATTGGGTGTCAAAAGTTAGGTCGATTACCTGTCATTCCCAAAATATCCAAGTTTATCCAAGTTCATCTCGTTTGGACCTTAACACGTCCCATTGGGTTTTTTTGACTCTGCATGGTAGTAGAATCCTCTAAAATGACCACCACACTCCAAATTCTTATCCAAAATGTGTATTGGATGTCAAAAGTCAGGTCGGGTACATGCCATGTCCAAAGATTTAAGTTTAGCCACGTTCATCTATTTTGGGCCATAACACGTCCCATTGGTCTTTTTTACTCCGCATGGTACTAGAAGAAACTAAGAGTCCCACCACACTCCAAAATATTACGTAAAATGTGTATTGGGTTTAAACGTCGAGTTGAGTACATGTCATGCCCAAAAGATGCAAGTTTAGCCAAGCTCATATCATTTTGGTCTCAACACGTCCCATTGGTCTTTTTTACTCCGCAACGCTCTAGAAGCACCTAAAAAGACCACCACACTCCACATTCTTATCCAAAATGTGTATTGGGTATCAAAATCAAGGTCAAGTACATGCCATGCTCAAAAGATCCAAGTTTAGCCAAGTTCATCTCATTTAGGCCTAAACATGTCCAATTGGGTCTTTTGACTCTATATTGCACTAGAAGCACCTAAAAGGACCACCACATTCCAAATTATTATCCATAACATGTATTGGGAGTCAAAAATCAATCCGAATACATTCATGGCCAAAGAACCAAGTTTAGCCAAGTTCGTCTCATTTAGGCCTAAACACGTCTCATTTGGTCTTTTTAACTCTGCATGGCACTAGAAGCGCTAAAATGACCACAACACTCCAAATTCTTATCCAAAACATGTGTTGGGTTTCAAAAGTCAGGTCGAGTACATACCATACCCAATTGATCCAAGTTTAGCCAAGTTTGTCTCATTTGGGCCTAAACACGTCCCATTGGGCATTTTTTACTTCGCATGACACTAGAAGAACCCGAAATGACCTCCACACTCAAAATTTTTATCCAAAACATGTATTGGGTGTTAAACGTCAGGTCAGTAACATGCCATGCCCAAAAGATCCAAGTTTCACCATGTTCGTTTCATTTGGGCTCAAACACGTCTCATTGGGTCTTTTTGACTCCACATGGAACTAGAAGCACCTTACATAACCACCACACTCCTAATTCTTATTCAAAATGTGTATTGGCTGTTAAAACTCAAGCTGAGTACATTCCATGCCTTAAATAACCAAGTTTAGCCAAGTTCATCTCATTTGGGCCTAAACACATCTCATTGGGTTTTTTTCTCTGCTTGGCACTAGAAGCACCTAAAATGACCACCACACTCTAAATTATAATCAAAAAAATGTATTGGGTGTCAAAAGTCAAGTCGAATACATACCATGCCCAAAAGATCCAAGTAGCCAAATTTATCTCATTTGGTCCTAAACATATTCCATTGGGTCTTTTTGACTCTGCATGGCACTTTTTTTGCTAAATTAAAAAGATTGTATAAACCGAAGAAGATACATACAAATATACAAAGGGCATTCCCCAAGCAAACGAAACAAGGCAAACAAAGATGGGAGCAATCTAAACACAGATTGGAGCCAACTTAACCACCAAATGATTACAAACAAGCGAAGGGAACAAAATGCACTAGACTTTATGTATCAAAAATACAAGCATTCAACCCCCAAGCAAGCCGGATTTTCTTGTTCTTCTCATTCTTAGAGAAACCTTTAAGACTCCAAAGTTTGCCCCTAATGGCATTAAGAATACAATCCAACCATTTTCTCATCTCTCATTCTACCTTCAAAAACTCTACCATTCCTTTCTCTCCATGCATGATAGACAAAGGTGCAGAACATAAGCTTCAATAAAAGCCCCAAAAGGTCACCACTCTTATCTTTCACAAGTATCCAAGAGATCAACTTATTCCAATTCCCAAGAGAGGTGGCCAAGCCACACCAACTAACCAAACTCCGCCAAATATGACTAGAGAAAGTGCATGAAACAAACAAGTTCTCAGAAGTCTCAATAGGATACAAGAAAATGACACAGGAGGTGACATGCGGAGCCCCAGAAGTGAAGGTCCAAATAGTCAATCTACCCCAAGTTGCAAGCCTATTAAGAGCAGCAAACCAAGCAATGAAGCTATATCTAGGAATGTGCTTCTTAAACTAAATGAGTGGGGTCCTATAGGTATGCCCCACAGAGAAATACCAGAAGGAGAAAGAGTCCAAAGCCAATAGTCCAAGGAGTGCCCTAATAGTGATAAGCTCATGGGAGTTACAAGTAGGCCAATTACAGGCCCATTAGGAATCACTGAGCTCACTTTGGTAGTCCAATCCCAACCAGTACCAAAATGAATCCTAGGCCTAAACATTTGAGCCATTACCCCCAAAGGGTGCCAAGGGTATAGGAGAAGAGAAATATACTCACCATTACCCACCCAAGCCTTACAAAACCCAGCAAACGTGTCTCTAACTTCTAGAAGCTTCATCGAACTCCAAGAAAGATTAGAGGTAAGCTTAACCAAGAAGATAGAACTCTTCTTGATCAAGTAAACCTTGCACCAAACCTTCCAAAGATAGAACTCCAGACATGAAGATTTGACTTTTTTGAAGATTAGGCTCAAGACTAGAAATAGCCTCGAATAAGCTTAAACTCTCCATTATAACCTTAACAGAGGAACTGTTGCCCTTACAGAAGATAAAGAGATCATCAACAAAGTTAACAATGCCAAGCTTCTTACATCTCCAGTGATAGCCAACCACATTCGAAACTCTTATCCAAAATGTATATTGGGTGTCAAAAGTCAAGTCGAGTACATTCCATGCCCAAAAGAATCAAGTTTAGCCAAGTTTGTCTCATTTGGGTCTAAACATGTCCCATTGGGTCTTTTTCACTCTGCATTGCTCTAGATGCACCTAAAATGACAACCACACTCTAAATTCTAGTCCAAAACATGTATTGGGTGTCAAAAGTCAGGTCGAGTACATACCATGCCCAAAAGATCTAAGTTTGTCTCATTTGGGACTAAACATGTCCCATTGGACATTTTGAATCCGCATGAACACCTCAAATGACCACCATACTCCAAATTCTTATCTAAAATGTTTAATAGATTTCAAAAGTAGATCAACTACATGCCATGTATAAAAGATCTAAGTTTAGTCATGGTCATCTCATTTAGGCCTAAACACGTCTCATTGAGTCTTTTGACTCAACATGGCACTAGCAGCACTAAAATAAACAACACACTACAAATTCATATTTAAAATGTAAATTGGCTGTCAAAAAGTCAGGTCGAGTACATGCCAAGTAGCCAAGTTTGTTTTATTTGGGCCTAAACACGTCCTATTGGGTCTTTCTGACTCTGTATGGCACTAGAAGCACCTCAAATGTCATCCACACTCCGAATTCTCATCCAAAACATGTATTGGATGTCAAAATTTAGGTCCCTACATGCCATGCCTAAAAGATCTAAGTTTAGCCATGTTCGTCTTATTTGGGCCTAAACACGACCCATTGGGTCTTTTTTACTCCATATGGCGCTAGAAGCATCTAAAATAATCACCACACTCCAAATTAATATTTAAAAATTATATTGGCTATCAAAAAGTCAGGTCGAGTATGTGCCAAGTAAACAAATTTGTTTTATTTGGGCACTAGAAGTACCTAAAATAACCACCACACTCCAAATTCGTATCCAAAATGTGTATTGGCTTTCAAAAGTCTGTTCGAGTACATACCATGCCAAAAAAGATCCAAGTTTAGCGAAGTTCATCTCATTTGGCCCAAAGACCTCCCATTGATCTTTTTAACTCCGCAAGGCACTAGAAGCACATAAAATGACAACCACACTCCAAATTCATATCCAAAACATAATTGGATGACAAAAGTCAGGTCGGGTACATGCCATGCTCAAACGATCCAAGTTTACTCAAGTTCATCTCAATCAACACAAGAAGACTGATGTATAATGCCATTGTCTAGAAAATAAGATGTAATCATTTTATTGAAATTATCCCCCCCCCCCATTGTCAGATATTAAGATTTGAACTCGAGCATCAAGTTTTGTTCGTATTATGGTTTGAAATTTTTAGAATGTAGAAGCCACCTCAAATTTATTCTTAAGAAGGTAAACCCACGTAACCCTAATGTAATTTTCAATGAACTTGACAAACCATCTAAAACCATATATCGATGAAACTCTAGAGGGTGTGCAAACATCACTATGAATAAGAGAGAAAAGGACAACATTTCTTTTATTACTCAAAGGAAAAGAAGCACGATGTCTCTTAGTAAGTTCATGTGTCTCACACTTGAACTGAGAAAGAGATAAACTAGAAAACATCTTAAGATATAAATAACTTAAAGAAACAAAGCTAGGGTGACCATGCCTAAGGTGATACAACCAGATCTAACTTTCTTTAGCTTTTTCTTGTCAATGTAAAGGGCTGTGGCACATACTTCATTCACATTCAGATAGTATAATCCATTTGTCTCTTCAACAATGCCAATAGTCTTCCCCGTCAAAAGGTCCTAAAACACACAACAATCTTGAAAGAAAGTTACGAAAAAATGCATAGCTTTGGTATTCTTACTAATAGATAAAAGAATACAAGAAATCTTTGGCACATGTAGAATAGTAGAAAGAGTTAGGGAATGAGTAATAGAAATCTAGCCAATACCACTAATAGGATTAAAGGAGCCATTAGCTACCTTTACTTTTGTATCTACACAAGGTGAATAATCTTTCAAACGTGAAGATTCATTAGTAATGTGATATGTGACCCCTGAATCATTTATCCAAGGTTCAGAAGTATTTTTTTGATACATTTAAGGTTGAATAAGTGTCACATGATTGTGTAAGAACACATGTAGAGGATGAAGCAAAGGAGAAATCTTTTATTTTTTGTCTAATCATCTTGTACAAGATTTTTAGTTGAACTTTTGTGAATGCGACTCCCCCTGAAGTAGATGAAGCAAGAGCACCAGTAGATACACTGGATGTTGTTTTTACCGTAAAGCTTTGGGAAGCCTTGAAACCTTTCAGAGTGGGTTTCTCCCATTTGTTCCCAAACTATCCTTTACCAGGAGCCATATTAAGTCTCCAACACGTTTCCCTATTATGATTTGATCTTTTGCAAAAATCACATCATCTATTCTTTACCTCCACCTTCTTTTGCCATGTCCTTTGTTCGGCTAAGGCAGAATTGAGCGTAGGGATATCTTGACCTAGAGAACCCATCATGACTGACCTTTTACTTTCTTCACTTCTTACCCGAGCATATACCTCTATAAGGGAAGGAAATGAATCATTTCCAAGTATTTGGGCTCTAACCTAATCTAAATTGCTGTTCAGACCAGCTAAGAACTCAAATATATGGTCCCTTTCTAATATCTTGTTTAGCTTCATAGTGTCAGCAGCGGACTCCATCTCAATGTGTTAGGCCATTATAATAGGCTGTCACAGATTTATCCTTCTAACTGGTATCTTAGATTCTATTTTTCAGATCAAAAATTTGAGCAAGGTCGCCAACATTAAAGCATGTTTGAATAATCGCTTCCCATATTTCTTTTGTTGTTGAAAGAAAAAGATATGTCTTTCTGATTTTTGGTTGCATGGAATTCAGTAACCAAGGCATAATCATAGAGTTTTCAGCATCCCAAGACTCAAAAGAGGGACAACTTGAATCGGGTTCTTTAAAAGTGACCAAAATATGCCATATTTTGCCTTTACTCTTTAAAAACAACTTAGTAGACTAAGACCACTCAAGAAATTTTTTCCAATTTTATTTTTCAGTTGTAATTTATAGAGTAGGATTATCTCCAAATAAATTCTTTGACACATTAGGGTTTTTCTGAGTTGATTCCCATTGAGAGGTAACTTCGGACATTTTTCTTATTCTTTGGGTCACCGAAAAACAGACTTAATCAAAAGATAATATTAACACAACTAGTGTTATAAGATGCCAACCAGCAGTGAAAAAAACTATCCAGCAAGTCTAGAAAATAGAAATCATATAAATAACCTAGAATTATCCAACCAGCAGCGAATAGCACAGAATAAATAACCCAGAGAAATAACTATAAATGCAAGGAGGAAAAGAGAGATATCACTGAAAGAGATCCAGAGAGAAAAGGATAGAGATGTTGTAGAGAGATTAGGGACCACCAAGAGCGTTGTCGCACCAACCCAGAGAAAAAGTGATGTTAACAAAGAGAGAGAGTACTGCATAAACCTAGGAGAGAGAGAGAGAGAAGGCTTCTTCATGGCAAACCAAAAAAATCCTATCAAGACTCATCGGAAAAATGCTTCAATCAAGCTCGCCGAAAAAAAACAAGAGAGAAGAGCATAAACACTAGATCCAGGTTTGCTCTGAAATAACCACCACACTCCAAATTCTCATCAAAAATGTGTATTGTCTTTCAAAATTCTATTCGAGTACATTTCATGCCAAAACGATCCAAGTTTAGCGAAGTTCGTGTCATTTCGGCCTAAAAACCTCTCATTGGTCTTTTTAACTCCGCATGGCAATAGAAGCACATAAAATGACAACCACACTCCAAATTCATATCCAAAATGTGTATTGGGTGTCAAAATTCAGGTCGGGTACATGTCATGCCCAAAATATCCAAGTTTATCTTAGTTCATCGCATTTGGGCCTAAACACATCTCATTGGGTCTTTTGACTCCACATTGCATTAGAAGCGCCTAAAATGACCACCACACTCCATATTCTTATCCAAAACGTGTATAGGGTGTTGAAAGTCAAGTCGAGTACATGTCATGCCTAAAAAGATCCAAGTAGCTAAGTTCATTTCATTTGGGCCTAAGCATGTCCTATTAGGTCTTTTTGACCATGCATGGTACTAGAAGCACCTCAAAATGACCTCCACATTCCATATTCTTATCCAAAACATGTATTGGGTGTCAAAAGTCAAGTCAGCTACATGTCATGCCCAACAGATCCAAGTTTAGCCATTTTTATATCATTCAGCCTAAACATGTCCCATCAGGTCTTTTTGACTCCGCATGGTACTAGAAGCATCAAAATTTACCACCACACTTCAAATTTTTATCCTCAACATATATTGGGTGTCAAAAGTCAGGTAGAGTACATTCCATGCCCAAAAGAACTAAGTTTAGCCAAGTTCAATTTATATGGGCCTAAACACGTCCCATTGGGTTTTTTGACTCTACATGCCACTAGAAACACCTAAAATGACCACCGATCTCCATATTCTTATCCAAAATGTGTATTGGATCTCAAAAGTCCATTTATGGAATTAATCCATCATCTCGATCGTGGAATATCAGATTTGATGAAACTATCAAGAGTTTCAGTTTTGAGCAATTAGTGGATGAACCCTGTGTGTATAAGATGATACATAAAGGGAAGGGTGTTTTCTAGTTTTTTACATGGACAATATTTTTCTCATAGGGAATGATGTAGGAAAACTGTCTAATGTCAAGATTTAGCTTGCAAAGCAATTTGATATGAAGGATCTTGGAGAAGCTGCCTTTGTCCTAAGTATTCAGATCTTTCAGGATCAGAAGAACATATAATTGGCCTTGTCTCAAGCATCTTATATCGATAAGGTGTTGGATCACTTTTGTATGAAAGACTCCAAGAAGGGATATCTTCCTTTCAGGCATAGAGTCAGCCTCTCCAAGGAGCAGTCTCCCAAGACTCCTCAAGAAGAGGAAGACATGAGAAAGATTTCCTATGCCTCAGCCAAAAAAGTCTCATTTATGTGATGCATTTCACTAGGCCATATTTGCTACGCGGTGGCGTGGTGAGTCATTTCCAATCTAATCCAGGACTCGAGCATTGGAATGACGTCAAACATATCCTTAAGTATCTTAGGAGAACAAGGAACCACGTGCTTGTGTATTCATGTACTGACCTGAATATGACAGGGTATACTAATTCAGATTTCCAAGCAGACAAGGTAATTGGACGTCCACTTCAAGATTAGTGTTCATCCCGAACGGTGGAGCAGTTGTATGGAGAAGTATCAAACAATCTTGCATTGCTGATTCTATTATGGAAGCTGAGTATGTGGCATTTTGTGAAGCTACAAAGGAGGTTGCATGGCTTAGAAAGTTCTTGAAGACTCTAGAAGTTGTTCCAAAAGCTGACAAGCCCATGACACTTTATTATGATAACAGTGGGGTTGTAGCGTAAATATCATCTGATTAAAGAGATTGTTCATCATGGAGATGTGATAGTAACACACATATCAATAGTTAATAACCTGGCATATACATTTATGAATAATTTAAGCAGTAAAGTCATTGATGGTCATCTAGAGGGTATGGGGATACGAGATTGTGCACGCCTACTTTCATCCAAGTGGGAGATTGTTGTAATTATGTCCATAAAGTAGGGTGTAATAACTATTTATAAGTATTTTTTTATTTCTTAAACATTTTGTAATACTGAATTTCATGAATGAATGAAAGTTATTCTATTAATTAAAGTGTGTTATAATTTATTCAAGTCTTGAAACTATTGTCAACATAAAAAAAGTAAAGACTAAGGGATCTTCCAGATAAACTCTTCTGAAATAGTTCAGACTGTTATTCGTAGTCTTAGGATTGACTAGGTAATTGACTCTGATTACGACTGTTAAATTGAACCAGAAGATGCCGGTCTTGGGGCATGGGAGTAGAGACTCTAACAGTTGAACTGTACATGTTATGGAACATATTAAATAGACCAGTAATAAATTAGTTTGGATCAAAGCCGTCTATCTAGCTTTAAATTTAATTGTTTACACTTTAAGGGTATTTTCATGACTGCCTTGATCCTGAGGTGAATATGAAACTTGACTTAGTTACTTGCAGTCTTTGATACACCAAAGGAGTGAGTATGAATGGTCGGACAATACCTCGTCTGTTGGGATCGTGTTTCAGCTATGTTGGAGTTCAGTGATTCACATATATGGAATTCATGGTGAGATTGTAAAATGCAACAATATCACCTTATGCTTTATCGATGGGTGTGTGAATAAATAAACCTATCCAGGTACGCGATGAAATGAATCATTGAATAAGACATGGTGAATTGTGCGAGATAATTCATTGTTATGTCTTTCTTATTCACAGTCAATAAAGGAGTTACGAAATAATAACTAGGGCGGTAAAATGATAATTTTAAATCCCGCTCTTGTTACTGATATTCACGAAGGTTAACATAGCAAAATATTTTGTGGATCGTGAAATAAAGTGTTTATTTGCACAAATAAAAAATTTAATGCGCATGAATCGAGAGTTGATTCGGCATCGAACCTATAGTGGAGTCATACGATGTCAGGATTAAATAGGTCAAGAATTTATGGAGATAAATTTGTCGAGTAGTTGAATCCTATATCTTTGTTCACGTGGTTCTATTCAGTCTTAAGAGTAGCTCATAAGGACAAAAATGAGAAACAACACCAGTTAGATCAAAAATGTGTTTTGGATCAAGGTATACTTCCTAAACCCATTCGTGATGGGTATCGCCGCTAAAGTAGTGAAGAGCAAAAATTAATGTTCAAATTAATTAATTGTTATTTTCTAATTATTGGATGATTATTTTCTAAAATCCAAGTATAGCCAAGTTCATCTCATCTCAGCCTAAAAACATCTCATTAGTTTTTTTTACTCTACATGGCACTATAAGCACCTCAAATGACCACCACACTCCAAATTCTCATCCAAAACATGTATTGGGTGTCAAAAGTCAAGTTGGGTACATGTACCCAAAAGATCCAAGTTTGGCCAAGTTCATTTCATTTATGTCTAAACACGTCTCATTTGGTCTTTTTGACTCTGCATTGTACTAGAAGAACCTAAAATGACCACCACACTCCAAATTATTATTCAAAATGTGTATAGGGTGTCAAAAGCTAGGTCAAGTATATGTCATGCCCAAAAGATCTAAGTTTAGCCAAGTTCACCTCATATGGGCATAAACATGTTTCATTGGGTCTTTTTTGACTCAGCATGACACTAGAAGCATCTAAAATAACCATTATACTCTCAGTTTTTATCATAAATGTGTATTGGGTGCCAAAAGTTTGGTCGAGTGCATTTCATGCCCAAAAGAACCAAATTTAGCCAAGTTCAATTTATTTGGGCCTAAACATGTCTCATTGGGTCTTTTGACGCCGCATAGCACTAAAAACACTTAAAATGACAACCACACTCAAAATTATTATCCAAAACATGTATTGGCTGTGAAAAGTCAGATCGAGTACATGTAATACCCAAAAGATCCAAGTTCGTTTCAATTGGGCCTAAGTACGCCCCATTGGGTCTTTTCATGAAATAAAAAGAATCGAATATTATGAGTCATTCAAAGATTGTCCTCCATTATGAGAATGACAAGTTTGACGGTTATGTCCTTCTTGTCGACAAAGTCAACATTTACTATTAGTACTTGGCTCTCTCCAATCCATCTCATTTCATATACGGGTCGACCTAAGTCTACCTTTCTCCCGCATCCTAGTTGGATCAAGGTGTACTATTGGAAAGTTAGGTACTTCCCTATAATGTCCATGTGAAAAAGGGTTGAACTGTGGCTTATAACCTTCAGCAAGCATTCATCAGTGGTAATAATGTTCAATAAATTGGAAACTGTCAATACGAGCATGTGCGCACACTGCTAACGAATGAGAACATGGGAGGCCAAATGATTGCAACTTGTTGCAAGTACATGTTTGTTCCTTTAAATTCACATACTGTATGTTTCATCCTTTGTACATGTGATTGCGATGTTGACCAGTGAGAACCTCGAACCTTTCATTAGCCCGGTCAAATTGTGATCTCATGTGAACTAGCCCTGACTTCCCAAGTTTTCATCTTCTCAACAGCATAAGCAGTAAACACTTCACCTCGTAGTAAGGCATCTCTAGCTTCACTTCTTCACTTTTCAAACCAATTCCCACTATGATAAAATGTAAGTTCAATTAAAGCCGTAATTGATAGCATGCAAGCTCTCTGCAACGGTTGTTGTCATCTAACCATATCGGTATTCACCATCGAATGCTAGAGTCCATTTTTCCTTTTCAATATTATCAAAGAAGTGCACAAATCGACTATTTATTTTCTTCATTTCATCTATACACAGTTCAAACCTTCTTTACTGATGTTGCATTCCAGCTCTAAGTATTAAAGTTTTTCAAAGCCTTGTTCTTGTATTTATCATTAAAGTTACTCGCAACATGCCTCAAACAATATCGATAACGGGCTAATGGTTCGAACCACCCAAGTTGTTGATTATGTACTACAGCTTTTATACCAGCATGTCGGTTAGATATTAACACCAGACTCTCCTTCTGCGTAACGTAACGCCTCAAGCAGTACAAAAACCATGACCAACTATCTATAGTTTCCTCATCAACTATAGCATAAGCAATTGGAAAGATACATCTATTTGAATCAACCGACATGGCAATAAAAAACGTATGCTTATACTTGCCATATAAAAATGTGCCAACGTGAAATGGTTAGATATTAACATCGTCTACAATATTTGAATCATTCTATAGCAGCAACAAAGGACCAGAACACATATCCGAACATCACATTACCCGGTTCATCGATGTTATGTGTTTTCCATTGGACTATAGTCTCAGGATTCAATTTCACAAGCATATTCAACCATATTGGTAGTTGCTGGTAAGATTGATCTCAATCACTAAACACTTTAACAATTACTTTTTGTTTAGCTTCCCAGATCTTTCTGTAATGCACATCATATCTAAATTTATCTTTTATCATCTTATGAAGTGTTATAACAGATGTAGTTGGATCCCATTTCACGGCACCCTGCAACTCTCGTGCAATCAATGTTAAGGCCAACTGTGCATTTGCTTAGTCGGATTATTTTATTCATGCATTTTAGTGAATTTTTTAGCAGCTGTTGTTTGTCTAAATTACATGTATGTTGCCACATGGTATCTAAGTGGACCACCAACATTTTTCATTATTTGTACACCCAGGTATTGCATTTTTTCACTTCTCAATTCTAGTGGATCACAATTCTAGATTTTGGTTTTTTTCTTATTTTTTTATTAATTTCGAGATTTATGTTATTTTCTACTTTAATTTGAGGCTTACGCCTCACCTCATAAAAGAAAAACGCTTCGAGTCCACTTTAAACATTTTAAAACATTGCACAGAATACCAGTAAAACAATATAAATGTAATGACTTTGAAACATGTGTTAACTAAATACCGTTGAAACATGTGTTTAAGTAGTCCATGCTCTTACCTTTACATGTAATGACTTTTCCAATGGTATGAATTAGGATTGTGTATGTGACACTAAGCAATGACCAAAATTGAATAATAACCTTTAATTGATAATTCCACGGAAAACAATGGGAAAGGTACATGACATTAATAATCTTTAATTGATAACTTCACGAAAAGCAATGGGAGGGAGTTGCGAATTAAGCAATGTCCAAAACTGAACTAAAATCCTATAAATACTGAAACAACCATCATCTCCTCCTAAGTTTAGACCTCGTTAGATTAACACCTTAACCCACAAATTTTGAAGAGGGAAGACATGACTTATGTACGAAGATGTCAAATTGATTAAAGGCAAAAAATACATTTTTACGCACATGATTCTAAGGAAAAGTTGAGCAACTACGTGAATTTTTCTAAGATTTACTCAATGTTTTAAATGGCGTTTACCGCATCCGCCTTGAGTCGTGGCTCAAGGTAAGGTGCCCCTTAACCAAATTAAGACTTACGCCTCTGTAGTAGCTAATAGAGACGTGGTGGTTCGAGGCATACGCCCTTGAGACTATTGAGGCGTACACATAAAATTCGTATCTGAGTCATGAGTTTATATTTACACCGTCACCTGCAATTTTTTGGTTTTATCAATCCCAAAAAATGAAAGAAAAAGAGAGGAGCAAGAAAAAACTACCCCACAAGTA
The DNA here is from genome assembly GCA_003255025.1 of Datisca glomerata. Taxonomy (NCBI): domain Eukaryota; kingdom Viridiplantae; phylum Streptophyta; class Magnoliopsida; order Cucurbitales; family Datiscaceae; genus Datisca; species Datisca glomerata. The sequence continues at coordinate 116,109 of QANY01009141.1, forward strand.
CTACTTTCCTTCTCTTCTCCTCCTTTCTTCTTCTACTTCTAGATTCTTCTCTTCCTTAGCTTTTGGAGGTCATTTTCTTCTTCTTCTACTCGTTTTGTTTTTCAAATTCTAGTTTCTAAGCTCTATGACCACAAACAAAGCATTTGCTTAGTTGGATTCTTTAATTCATGCACTTTTAGTGGATTATTCTTTTAGCAGGTTTTATTTGTCTAAATTACATGCATGCTGCCACATGGTAGCTAAGTAGACCACCAACATTTTTCATTATTTATACATACAAGTCTTGCATTTTTTCACTTCTCAGTTCCAGTGGCTCACAATTCTAGATTTTGGTTTTCTTTTTCTTTATTTTTTTCATTAATTCTGTGATTTGTGTTTTTTTCTACTTTAATTTGAGGCTTACGCCTCGTCACACCTAGAGGCCGCTTTAAGCCTTTTAAAACATTAGATTTACTAATAGTTCACAACTGATGTAACAAAACTTCTCTTCCAGATCTGATCCAAACACAATGAAACAGCTATATGCTAAAACTTGAAACAACAATTTCAACTTATTCTATATTTTATTAATAATATCTTATTTCTTTTACCCAATTTAGTTAGTTCATTCAACTATCCATAAGATCAAGAGATTTTGTTTCTCTTTATACAAATAAACCAGAAACGAAAGGTTGAATTAATTAAAAAAAATTACCAATAGTGAAAGAGCTAAACATTTTGGCCAAGACATCAGAAAGCATTTCATAGCTCTTATAAATCTTCAAGTCCAACTTATGAAGATAAAGTGCACCATCCATGCTTTTTGACAAATGCAGCACTATTAGTACTGTTGTTGTTTCCTGCTCCATTTTCAGCCTCCTTATTGGTGTTCTTTTGTGCCATTATGTTCTTCCTACAAGATCTTACTGGTGGCCATCCTATTAGTTATGCCCTAAAGCACATTAAAACATAAATATAACAATAAGGATCTCACAGCTTAACTGCGTTTTAACATTATTTAAGGTGATGTGTGTATGAGTGATCTAGTCCATGTCAAGTATGTCTAGGAACGTGGAAGTTAATGGCCAGAGGGTGAAGAACAAGCAACCTTAGGCAGCCGTCGGAAGGACACAAATGTCTTTAAGACTCTAAGGTAGGTGAGAAACTCGATGAGAGAATATTCTCAATGTTTGGTCTCGGGATTGATAAGAAGTGATTGCCTCTAATAATGGTGTTAAGGACCCCTTTATATAGATGGGGTCGAGTGGGGACCACACACGTGTCCCTTTCAACCGCATCCAAATTGTGTGTCCACGCTTAAAACATGGTCACACGCTAAAAATGTGACACCATGCCTAAAATGTTCCACATCCCTAAAATGACATAACATAGGAAACTATTCCCGGGGTTCCCCCACTGGCGGCATAGGGAGCCACCCTAAGGGTTCCACCCTGGGTGGCTTGGGGAGCCGCCTCCAGGGTTTCCCCTAGAGTGGTATGGGAAGTCATGCTCGGGGTTCCCCCTGTGGCAGCATGGAGAGTCACCTACAGGGTTCCCCCCAAGGTGGCATGGGGAGCCACCTCCGGGGTTCCCCCCGAAGTGGCATGGGAGTCGGCCCAGGTTCTCCTGGGATGGCATAAAGAAGGCACTTCCAAGACTCGTAAGGTGACTACATCCTTGAAGGAGATCTTCTCATCCCGATGTAGCGAACCATGTCCTAATCCTACCAGACCACAGCCCCCAGATTATTCCCAGACAAGAAAAGACATTTCAATCTTTGTTACTAAACTCAAAGATGAAGTACCACATTTAATACGCGATTTCATATAATGGGATCGTCACCTTTATCAAATAGAAGCGTCTCTTACAGACGTTATTTTGTCATTATCACGCACCAATAAATGTTATTCCACGTAAGTGCCACATGGACCTGTCTTTAGATGCCACGTGTTCCCTTTGATACGTTATTCTTTACGATGTGACTCACTATTTACAAATATACACATATATAGACGTACAGAAAACTTCTATGCTATATAAAGCCAAAAAATTAAAATTTTAGGAGAAAATCCTTTAAAATGTTGGAATTTAGACAAATATGAAGTAAAAGTTTTAATTAAAAATCCAGACTTAGAAATTAAATATACAGATATTAAACAAATCCATATTAGAATCATAATGTGGTTACCCAACCACTCAAAGCAAGTTTGGCAGTGTAAGTATTCTTCTAAATTTCAAATTTATAATCCTTCATGACCAAACAAGATTAATTAAAACCAATCTCCGTTCAAAACTCCCAATTAAACATGCAGAGGTCTAAACCACAGAAAAAGAAATCACAAAATCAGACATGTATACAGAGTGAAACTCACCGTGAAATACATGGGGCATAATCGAGCTCTAGCCCTAGAAAATTAGAAACTAAGCTAGCAACCTAGGTTTGACAGACGAATCTTCAATTGAGAGTGGTTCACCCCATGACCAAGCACGACGGAGCTCAGGGTTGAGCTCACCAACTCAAGCCGATGTATAATCGCTTTCGAGAGAGAGACGTATGTAGAGAGAGAGAGAGAGAGCCGAGAGCGCGAGAGACCTGAGAGAGAAGAGAACAGAGACCTATGAGAGAGACACACACAAAGAGAAGTTTTTTTTTTAAGATACACAAAGAGATGTTGAGAGCAGAGATATCGAGATGCAATTTTAATTTTTTTTTTTGTCGAAACTACTGAATTTTCAACAGGCGCAGGTTTTTGCTGAAAATTTTGGGCAGCGCCTAATTTTTACTTACATTTTTTATAGCATTCTAGTATTGAACGCTATCTTTCAATGCTATAAAATAAGAAAATTGTTATAGTGTTAACTTTAGTTATAAAATTTTGTCTAAAATTCTAGTAATTAGAATTACGCTTTTTATCAAGAATAATTTTTGAAACGCCCTTTTATCAGGAGCTTCTGTAAGTGTGAGGCTTATTAAAGAGAATATTATTATTGCTCAAGAGGCCTTCTATCATATAAAAACAAAAAAGAGGGAGAAAGGGGGTTATGGCTCTTAAAACTGATTGACCAAAGCTTTTGATAGGGTAGATTGAAAGTTTTTAAGGAATTTGTTGCGTATGTTATGTGTTACATCAGTGATCATCAAATATGTTCTGCTCTTTTTCATCTTGCCACTCTCTCAGTGAATCTTCTTTCCGGCTTGAAAAAAAATACTTATATTCACTTCTCCCCTACTTCCAGTCTTGTACAGGATCATGCGAGAGGCCCTATGGAGTAGTAAGGAGATTGGGAAGGACCGTAGAGTTGGCAAGCTCTCTTTTTTGGAGAAACTTCGTTTACCTCAGTCTTTTGCCTTTTTTGCTGTGCCTAGTTTTGTTCTCTCTACTCCCCTTTTTTTGTTCTGGCATCGTAGATTAGGACATGTATGAGCAAGGTCAAAGCATAAAAACCAAAGCGTTCAACCCCGCTCCTCTACCTTCTTTAAAGCCTTGTGATTCCCATCCCATCAAGTTAGGAACCAAAGACTGAAACTAGCCTAGCCCCGGTTAGGCGGAGATCAAGGGAGGCGCAGAGCTAAATACTTTTTGTTAAGGTTCGGGAATCATACATCCCTTATTCGTGAGTCGAGAAGGATTTCCATCGCTAGCGAACTTGAAGCAGAAAGCAAAATGCAAAGAGTGAGATTCAAGTTTTTCTAGTGGAATTAGAGTTTCTCTCTTCCTAAACTTGAAATACACGCTTTTATTGAGGGTTTTTTCCCTCGAGGTTATTAATGGAAGCCCTAGTGAAGCTTTTCAACCACGAAGAGAACTCATGCAAGGTGATCCTCTCTCTTTGTTTATTATTGTAGCTGATTGTCTTTTCATATGCCTCCAAAATTATATGAGGGAAGGATTGGTGAATCCAATTAAAATGAAGAGCTCTAGTTCTCTTATGTCTCATCTATTTTTTGTTGATGATTGCTTATTTTCCGTGAGGCAAATAGGTTTTCTCGTGAAATTTAAAGATGTGTATCCCCACGTACTGTAATGCTACTGGTCGGTGTGAATCTTAAAAAAAGCTTCTTCTGGTTTAGTAAAAATGTGTGTAATGTTAAACAAAATGCTCTGTATAATAGTATGGGAGTTCCTATATCTAGTAAGCAAGATACATACTTAGGTTTGCTCACTGATTGGAGAACTAAAGCAAATTTATATTCTATCCTTTTGGAGATGATGAATGGTAAGGTAGCGAGTTGGAGTTCTAGTCTTTTATCCCTCTGAGGGAAGGAAGTTCTTCTTAAGGCAGTAACAAATGCTCTTCCTTGTTATGCAATGAGCATTTTTTTTAATTTCCTAAATCAATTTTTATTAAGCTACAATGAGTTCTTATTGATTGTTGGTGGTCAAAGAATGGTAATAAGTAAGGGATTAAGATGGTGTTCTCATATAAATTTGAATAAAAGGCAAGAATTGGGGGGGACTTGGATTTAGAAACTTTGAGGCTTTTAATATTGCTTTATTAAATAAAAAAGCTTGGTTGATAAATAATAATCCAAATAGTTATGCTTCAAGTTCTCAAAAGCTTATATTTTCCTAGCTCTTGGATGCTAAGACTCTTAAAAACTGTTCTTGGGTGTGGAAAAGCATCTGGCAAGGGAAGAATGTATTAAGAAAGCATACAATCTGGAGGGTTTGAAATGTATCTCATATGAACATATGGGATGATAATTGGGTTCCTAATTGTAAGCAACTTAAAATTCAGGATATGCTTCTTGTTTCTCTTTTAATAACAAATAGTGGTTTTTCTTGGAATAGGGACATTGTTCAAAAAAAATTCCCTCCTGGATTGCTCATAAAATCTTTGTTCTTCCTTTATCTGGCTCAAATTAAATAGACATTTTAATCAAACCTTTTGTAAAAGTGGGAATTCCAGTGTTAAGTCAAGCTATCATGCTATTTTTATGATAAATTACTCTCTTCTGGTTTAACTGCTTCTACTGCTCGTTCAATAATTTTAGATTTCTGGAGGATGCTTTGGAGTATTAAAGTCCCCAGAAAATTAAAAAATTTATGTGGAGAGTTGTGTTAAATTTTCTTCCTACATTGAGCAATCTTAAATATAGAAAATTAGCTACAAGTGATTTTTGTCCAATATGTGCAAAGCATGTAGAAACTATTGCTCATTTATTTTTTGATTAATATCATAGAATCCCCAACACTTTACTCCAATATCAACTTATCTCCTTAAACTATTTTCCTTTCTTAATTGATCATCCAACTTTCTTTATCCATCAACTTACTACATTTGACTGTCAAATGGTTGTTAAATTATCACACGCACGACATATGTCTATATTTCTTTCAATTTTAGCGTTTTATTCAAAATCATCTAAATTAAGTAAAGAACTCACCGCCCGCTTGCAGAGGAGAGTCCTTTCCAGCTAAAAGGTAAACTGAACGTATTGGCATAGACAAATAAAAACATATAAATGAATCTGGTATCGTCCAATAGCTAACTTTTGGTTTGGACACAAACTTTAGAAAATAATAGAACTTGAATATGGTATCACTAGATGGAAGATCTTGAGTTTAAACTTTGGCTCACCACTTACTATGTTGTAATTTGAAAAAAAAATTCAAGATCTCTCCTTCCTCACATACTGAATCTCTACTCATTTATTGTTGTTAAGCTCACAAAGTGCTGGAACATACTCCTTTCTTAATTATTCAAACCTCTAGCAAGCAAGTTTTATGCAATTTGGCGCAAAGAAGAGAAATCAAATATATTATCCTCAAAGAAGAGCATGTAACAAAAACAAGCTCATTTATAGCCACGTATAATGTGAAAAGAAAAAGAAATCTGATTCTGATAAAAAAGGTTCTTGCACTGAGCTAACTCATGAACTACAGGTTATGGAAAAGTTTGCCAAATTTTACATGGACGATACACAGGCAACTTTTATGCATCATTAAACCACTTGATTTTTACCTCAAATCTATAATCACCTTATCTCCACTGAATTCTTATACTCCTCCATTTTCCTCGCCGCTTCTTTGGTAGTCCCCTTTGCTTTCTCCGTCGCCGTGTAGTCTTTGTATTCTTTCGTCTGCCCCGCAGTTGTATCTTCTGTTTCCCTTGCTTTCTCCTCTGCTTCCGCCTCGTACTTCCTTGTCTTCTCCGACGCCTCTTACGTCTTCCCGACCACCGCCTCTTTAGCGTGCTCGTATCGCTAACCGCCTTCAAAACCGACCCGATAACACCGGGCTTGTGCAGTTGCTTCTGGTCGTGGGTTGTCGATTCAAATGTGGTTTCTCTCTATTAATGTCTCTCAAATCGGTAGCGGCCAGCCTCGACGCTGCCTCAGCTCTCTGCTCCTTGAATTCCCTCGAAGAAGCGATTGATTCTCTCGCTCAATTTCCTTACCCGAATTTCACTACCAGGTAGGGGTGAACTGGAAAATCTCGCGGAGAATGGGGAAGGGCTTCACGAGGGAATAGGGAAGGGGGAAGTGGGTGGGTGATTTTTTTAAGAGGGATCAATTTGGTAGTTTACTGATCACTGCAACGTAATCAATTAAATGGCGTTTTTGTCAAAATTTCAGTTCTGGATGGAGAAAATTTGAGGATTAATTAAGAAGATAAAATAATATTTGAGTTGAGTGTAGGGGTAATATGATATTAACTTTTTGTTTTTTTAATGTAAATGGGCTAAGGCAGTTTGGTTTGTCTCTCTTCCTTTACGATTGATAGTCAATTGTTGTCTGGTCAAACATGAAGTGTTTGGATTCTTGAAAGACTGAGAAAGCTTAAGAAACACCCAGATGGGGTGTCAAATTGCTTTCTTTATTCTTGTTCGTTTGCTTGTTTATTTGGAAGGATAGAAACCTATTTGTTTTTTTAGGAATAAAAGTTAATCCTTTATCTACTAATGTTAAAATTTGCTCTTATTTTACTCAATTTCGGGATGCTAATGGCTTAAAGAAAGATGATGCTTCTAATTATAAATGTGAAGGATGCCATGCTGCTATAATTTATGATTCTGTTGTATGCCAGGTTTCATCTTCATCTTCTTCCACTTTTATAAATATTTCTTCTTTTTCTTCTTCTTTTAGATTAGCTACTGGTTTTGCTGTTAATGGTGTGTCAGGTTCTCGAGTTGATGAAACTGCTGTTTTTTCTACTGATAGAGTTGTTGTTGATAGAGCAGTAGCTACTGTTGTTGGAGTTGCTACTGTTGTTGGAGTAGCTAATGAAGTTGCTAGATCAACTCCAATTATGTTGCTAGATCAACTCCAATTACGTTGCTAGATCAACTCCAAGTATGTTGGTAACCTCATCCTAGAGGATTTATTAAAATCAATGTGGATGGCTCTTTCTTTTCCTGCTCACCTAGTTACTCAATGGGTGCTATAGCTAGAAATTCTAATGGTGATCCCCCTTTAAGTTTCTGGAAAATCAACTCATGCTCAAGGTATTGAGCATGCTGGATTGTTAGATGTGTTTGAAGGCTTGAAAATGGCTACTTGCAATAATTGTAGAATTGTGATTGAATGTGATTTTAAGAAGGTTACGGATTGTTTAAATGATAAAGCTTCTATCTCGTGGGAATTTCTAATTTTTTTAATTTTGCTCATGTAGTACAAGAAGCAATTCGAAATTTGTCATTTGGTTTGGATTAGTAGAAAATGTAATACAGTTGTTGATGCTATCGCCAAGTATAATGATGGTCAAAGTCAAGTATAATAATGTTCAGAGCTGTGAGCTTGTTGATTTTCTACTATTTTCCTTGTAAGATTGCTAGTTCTGTTGGTAGAGATAAATTTCTCGTTGTATGGGTGATTCTAGATCATCATAATATACATTTGATTTATTCTGGGCATTGAATGATTTCTCTGATTTTTTTTATAAAAAAAAGTATCTGCCCTCTCTCCATCGATTTAGAAATTGAAATGAATCCACCACACCCGTTACCTTACCAAATCTTTCAGATTCTATCCCTACTTTTTTGCCTCCAATTTTGTCTCATCTCTTGCATGAAACATGTCTAAATCATGTGTCTTCAATGCTCCCACTACTCCTTCCTCTTTCTATTCAGAGTTTTCTCGCCTGCTTCTCCCATCAACAATTCCACTTCCTCAAATGATACACAGGCCACGCTTGCCTCTCGTGACGATGTGATCCCTGATGCTCTACTCAGCTCACAATATTCCGGTCTCAACCATCCATGAACCACCGCAACAAGTTGATCCTTTTTTTGCCTCCTCAACGACCACTGTCGCATGACGAACCGATCCAAAGTAACATCTTCGAGCCTCTCAAGAAATTCTCCTACTCAGCCACTAAACACTTTCTTGTCCCTTCTCCTGGACCCCAAACAACCACCCATGTTCTCAAAGATCCGAGATAGAAGTAATTCATATATGCTAAGATTGACGCTCTCCACAATAACTTCACTTAGGACATTGTTCCTCGCCAATCGCACTATAATGTTGATGGTTGCAAATGAGTTCTCGATGGAAATATAATTGAAGGCTCAATCTCGTTAGATATTGACTCTTTTTGTTTCTTATCAAATCAGGTATTATCAAATCATGCGTCATCCAGGTTGTTCTCACCGTTGTTTCACACATAAGTGGATGGTTCATCAACTTCACGTGGATTTTCTTCACGGACACCTCTTTGAACATGTGTTCATGGGGCAACCGCCAAAGTTTGTTGACAAAAGAAAGCTTTGTTATATCTGTCGCCTACAGTGCTCCTTATATTCCTTATATTGCCTCAAAAAGGCACCCCTCGCCTGGTTTCATGCGCGTAAGACCTTCATATTATCTCTTGAGTTATAATTGTGAATTGGATGCTTCTCTATTTGTATTATTCAACATCTTATATTCTCCATTTTCTAGTGTATGTAGATGACTTATTAATCAATGGCAGCTCTCAATCCCTTGTTCCGCATGTTATTGACGTGTTGGCGAAATAATTATCCATCAAAGATCTTGGCAATCTTACTATTTTCTAGGAGTCAACGTAATTCCATAACCATTCACAGGACTCTTCTTATATCTTCCCCAAGCTCCACATTTACTCTATAATAACCTTGGAGCAACTTAATCTTTACATCAACCAAATTTTTCACTCTAGCATGAATCACATTAAGCTTCACTATCACTTTGTTCATGAGAATGTGGCCAGCGACCTGCTTCGTAATGCTCACGTTTCCATCATGACCAGCTAGTTGATGTTCTAACCAAGCAGCTTTCCAAGTCCCGCTTTCAGCTCCTTCGATGCAAGATTGGCGTTTCCGATGGGCCAATGAGACATTGGAGAAAATTCTCAACCAACCACTAATTGTCACTCACATTAAGAACCTTTCCTAAAATCCACATTGTATTTGTATATTATTCATTCGTTAATTAAAGAAGACGAAGTCAACGAATCAGATCCGACAACGGCAGTTACTCTCTTTTCTGCGATTTGATCAAACGGCCATAATTACATTGAATATCCATTATATCTCATTAAACAGTTGAAAATGATCAAGGAGGAGAAGCCCTATAAACACCTCTGAATGTATGAATGAAGGAGAATTTGAATGAATACAAACAACTTACTTCTCTCTCTTCTCTATTTCAATTCTCAAAATGTTTATACATTTTGTTCCTAGAATACAGTAAAGGAAGAAATTCTATTATAAAATGGTGCTTTCATTGAGAACTGAAATAAAGCTCAAGGAGAAAAAAACTTTCAAGAAGAAATATCAAGGATGCCGAGAACAAGATCAAGCGTAGCTTGTAACACCAAGAGCAGAAGTGGTCCACAAAATCATCATGAGCAAAGGAACCACGATATACTAGCCATTCTCAAAGTTGGAGAATTAGAATGCAAAAACTTTACATGCAACTTTGCATACACTACAAGATCAAGTCACAACCCTACAACATGACGTCCAGCAGACCGTTAACGAAATGAACTCATCACATCGAGAGGATATACATGAAAATCAAGATGCGGTGGCAAGAAAATATGTTAGACAGATCAAAACGATAACTAAGAACTAAACGAAGAAGGTGAAGGACAGTCCAAGAACGTGGATAATAGAGTCGTAGGAACTCCCGGAGTAAAATAAGGTTTGACAAAACATGATATAGAGAAAATGCTCGAAAGAAAGATGGTAGAAGCCGGAAGACTAGGCACTACAACGTTGAAAGATTTGGATTCGCTCACCCAAACTCCGTTAACTCCGAAAATCCTATCAACGCATATTCTGAAAAAGTTTCTATAAAGTAAGGTGTAATAACTATTTATGATTATTTAGTTATTTCTCTGACATTTGTGTATTACTGAATTTATTGAATAAATGAAAAAAAAAAATTATAATTAAAGTGTGTTTATAATTTACTCAAGTTCTGAAACTATTATCAACGTAAGAAAAGTAAAGATAGAGTGGTCTTTCAGACAAACTCTTCTGAAATAGTTCAGAATGTTATTCGCAGTCTTAGAATCGACTGAACAATCAAGTCCGATTACGACTATTAGGTTGAATCAAAAGACGCCGGTCTTGGAGCATGATAGTGGAGACTCTAACAGTTGACCTAAACATGTTATGGGACATGTTGAATAGACCAGTAACCAGTTAGTTTAGAGTAAAGCCGTTTATCTAGCTCTGAATCTGACAATTACATCTTAAAGGTATTTTTATAATTACGTTAATTCTGAAATGAATATAAAACTTAACCTAGTTATTTACAATCCTTGATACGCCAAATGAGTGACAACAAATTGTCGGACAATACCTGTAACTGTTGAGATCGTGATTCAACTATGTTGGAGTGGGGTAATTCACAAATATGAAATTCGTAATAAGATTATAATAACAACAATATCACATTATACTTTAATGATGAGTCTGTTAATAAATAAACTGAATTTAATACTCGATGACATGAGTCATTAAATAAGATATCGTGAACTCGTGAAAACAAGCATTTCGTCCAGCTAACAGAAGTTCAACCTCAAAATATTGAATAGCAATGCTCACATCTAAAATGAAATTAATAAGGAAAAGGGAGTAAAGAACAAAAGCAAATAATATGGAACAAACAAATCAGATCTAAAAAGAACAAATGAAATATAAAATAACAACATATTAGAAATGAACAAAACAAATAAGAAATTTCCACAATGATCCAGTAAATAAATCAAATCTGAAAGGGAAAATAACTAGAAATAACATAGTAAAAAAGAACAAAACAGATCAGAAATTCCCTGATCTTGATGTTGGTTTTCCTTTGGTTCTTGTTTGGAAGCTCTTCCTTCGGTGCAGAAACCTTCGCCATATGATAATGGAGGTTCTAGTCACTGGACTATAGCTATGGCGGCTTGCGAAAACCAGCGAAGTTTGGTTTCTTTACTGACAATGGGGCACTGGGTAGAGAGAGAGAGAGAGAGAGAGAGAGAGAGAAAGAGTACGCTGGACAAGCTATGGCTGCTTGAGAAGAACATCAATGGTTTCTTAAGTGAAGGGGCGTTGGATAGAGAGAGAGAAGTGAGAGGAATAGAAGTGGAGGATGAGGGCTGCGGCTGAGTGGGTGAAGGAGATTAGGATTTTAATAGTTAGAGTTATTCTAAATCTATATTCTTTCAAGTTTATCTTAGAAAAATATACCATTTCTAAAATATAAAAAAAGTATATCGCTAGCTCATCGATCAAATAAGCTAATGTATTCTCTCTTTTCTCTAATTATCTTTCTTCTATTTTTAATGTACATACTAAATTAATCTAATCATCTTTTCCTCTTCTTCATCTTCTTCTTCCTCTTCTTCTTCTTCAGTGAAATGGTGACATGTTCTTCTTCTTCTTTTTCAACGAGATAGTGACTTATTCTTTTTTTTCTTCAGCGAAACTCATTCTTCTCTTCTTCTTCTACACCAACACAGGCTCATTCTCTTTTTTTTTTACCTGATTGCTTACTACAAAAATAAAAACAACAATTTGAAGGGTTCGAGTAGTTATGAACAACTACTTGAACCCTTCAAGTAATCACCTGATGTGATCTTAGCACACTCGTCGGGAGTTTTCGAACGGATGAACGTTCTTTCTCTTGTCTGCAAAGAAAAAGAGAAAGAAAAGAAACAATTAGTAGAATAAAAGGAAGCAACATGAAAAATAAAAAAAATGGACAGGGACATAGCCACTCACAAAACGACCTCCATTCATTAGAGACGTGATGGTGAATGCCACATCTCCAATCACCAAAGACTTGAAACGGCTCGGCATTCCACCACTTGTCACCCTTAGACAGGTCCAGCATCAGTGGACCGTTGGTAAGGCCACTACGTGGGGCAGCATAATAGTGGTTATTCTTCTTCCTTAGAGAGTACAGGAGACAGAATTCATTTAAACTTAAATCTAAACCAAATAGACGGTTTAGAGACTCAAAATTCAACAAAATTCTATACATATTTGGGGTATCTTGAGCAGGAGAAAGGTCATGGTAAAGAAAAAATTGCTAGAAAAGAGGAGAAATGGGAAACTAAAAACCTAAAGCTATGTACATTGTCCTAAAGTTCAGGACTCTGGGGTAAGAAGAAGGACAGACAAGGTCATCGTTGAAGTAAGAACAATCAACCTCATCATGAGAGGCTCTACGATAACGAGAAATGAACCAGTTGAACTCATCTCTATTCCTAATCCTAGGGACAGTAGGAGAGAAAGAAGAAGCCATTGAAAACCTTGAGAATGAAAAAGAAGAAGAAGAAGAAGAAGAACACGAAACTTACTGAATGGAAGTTCGCGCTGGAAGGAAATAAGGTGAAAAAACTTTAAATAACACCCTCAGCGGATGTCAAACAACGGACTTGAAAGGTAAAAGTAATAACTGTCAGGAATTGAAGCGACACGTGAAAGTAAAAAAGAATGTGCACAGACACGTGGCTAAACGGCATTAGGAGAAACGTAAGCGAAAGATGAACGGGTGGAGACGTCTCTTTTCGTTCAAGAAAACCCATGATGGCATACAGAAAAGCGAAATGATGTAGACCAGAAAGTAATGATGAGAATCGTGACGTCATTAGTCGCCAGTAAACAATAGATTAAAGTATTAGTGTTAAACGACTCAAAACTAAGATACAAAACAGAGGCAAATGTACGGGGTTGGTTTAGCGCGCCAACGTGGCGGAAAGAAGACAAAAGAAGACGACGTGGATGAGTATTAAAGAAGACGAAGTCAACGAAATATGATGTGACGATCAAAAGAGAATCAGATCTAATAGCGTCAGTTATTCTCTTCTTTACGACTTGATCAAACAATCATAATCACATTAAATATTCATTATATCTCATTAAACAGTTAAAAATGGTCAGGCAGGAGAAAACCTATAAATACCTCCGAATGTTTGAAAGGACAATTCGAATGAATACAAACAATTTACTTACTTATGTCTCTATTCTCTCTTTCAATTCTCAAAATTCTTCTATACATTTTGTTCTCAGAATACTGTAGAGGAAGAAATTCTTTTACACACACATACCAATTTTTGGTACATACGCACCAAAATTAGTTTCACATCTACCATTTTCGGTACACATGTACAAAAATAAAGCCCTTGTAAGGTACAAGGGTTGAACCTTAGCCTAACCCTCATTTTCTAAAGCATTGCTTGATGTTATAGTTATGATGATGAAAATCTAAGCACCCACCGAAGCAAAATATTTTCCTTCAAATCAAGCACTAAGTGGAAACAACGTTATACTGCAAAAGATGGATAGACACAGAAGCAGCAGGAGAAGGTATTCAATAACTTTTTTATTTTCAATACAGAAGAATGATATCTCTCCTATCATCAACTTCACTCATTTCTTTGCTTCTTCTCATGTTGAGTTGAATCGAGTAAAAAAAACAAATTCCGAATGAAAATACAAATCTTTATAGCTTCAAAAGATGGAACAAAGAATGTAATTTCAATATTTTACACCCATCCACAATGCCCCAACTAAAGCAGGAAGATAATAAATTAGCAGGGGAAAGAATCAGAATAGTACCGTTAAGCCGGCGTGTTGCTCATAATTAAATACTCAAATGTTCTTCTCTAGGAAAACTCTGAACAGTATCTGACCATCTTCCAGGTGAATGGTCACTACTGTTAGATGAAACTTGAGCTTCTGCCTTTGTATCTCTTATCATCTTCATAACCTCCCTCATTGTAGGTCGGCTCTCCGGCACGAGCGAAACACAAGCCATTGCAATGTTTAGAATAGCTTGAAGTTTCTCTTCTGACGCCTCATTTCCAGAAGAAGGATCCTCTCCTGACTCCATCTCTTCTTCGCGGACCGATCTAACCCACTTAGGAATATCCGAACCATATTCTTGTACAAGATCTTGGAATGGTGTTTTTCCTGTTAAAAGCTCCAAAAGAAGCACACCAAAGCTGTAGACATCAGCTTGTTGAGTAGATGGGTTCCTGATGTTACGGCATTCTGGGGCTTTATAGAACAAAGAAGTTGCACTAGGCTCTTCTAGTGAATCGGGATCTCGGAAAATATTGAGACCGTAATCCGTAAGGCATGACTCGAAATCAGAACCTAATAATACATTAGAAGATTTCAAGTTTCCATGGGTTAAGCCAGGGTGCTGATGGATATAGAGCAAACCACTTGCCAAATCTTCAGCAATTTTGAGGCATGATGTCCAGTGTAGAGGCTTCTCCCCACCTGAAGTTCTTGATCCTGTATGGGTAAATAATCTAATATGTCAATAACATGAATAAAGGCTAAAGTCCATCATATACATATAAAAAAAATGGTCCTCTAGAATAGTTTTAACAATTCATATTACGCAGAATTCAACAACAGCCGAACCGGAAATTAGGATCAGTAGCAACTGTTTTGCTTATAAGAAACTCCCCGAGAAACAATAGTCATTTAATATGATGAAAGGAAATATCAGATAATGTTTAGGTACCCATTATATCGTTTCTCCTACACTTCATAGCTATGACAGCCAATATCATTGTATAACGGTCTGTCACTGATGAGATCTGAATAATGGAATAACGTTTTTATGTTTGAACTACGGTGGAGATAGCTCGGTGGTGTAACTCGTAAAACTCACATGCTTTGAAATATTGTCATTCCCCATCAGAAACCAAAATAAGAAAAAATAAATTAAATTAAAAATGGGTTGCTTTATCCGAGAGTAATCAAGTTTTACTAGAAAAAATCAGTTAATTTCACTTATACTCCCCCAATTTTCACCGTAAATACCACCTCAGTTTAAGTTCCATCAAACGAAAAAATTTAATGGATTGGTCTTGCCAAAATAAAACTTAATGGACAATTAAAAAATATTTGTGAATTATAATGGACTAAAAGGACATTTTCCCTTGAAAGAATAATATTTTAAAGAATAAATTAAAAATGTTTTTGGGTTCATTTCACTTACATCCCACAATTTTTACTCTAAATCAAAGACACAACACCTACAGTGCATATGACAATTTTAATAGGAAAAATAGACGAATGGGGTGTTTTTATAGACCGTGAAGGTTAAGGGTCCTCTGGGGAAGATTTTGAAGCTGGAGGAGCGTCTTTGATTTAAAGTGAAATTTTGACAGGGATAAGTGAAATTAACTCGTTTAATCTTACTAGTCATATGAAGGGAACTTCTATAATACTGTGTCAGTATGATCCTGTTATCATATATATGTGTGAGATACCTCAAATATATATTGAAAATATCTCAAATATGTGTTAAACATCAAGTATCTCAAATATGTTGTAAATATCTCACTATTCAAAGCATTTGAAATACCTTGTTATTGAGATACTTCATTGAACGAACTTGTTTTGTACAGCATCATTTCCCGTCACAAGAATAGGGTATGAAATGAATTATAAAAACAAAACAAGTATGGTTGTTGGTTGAATGATTTCATAAGCAGAGATTTGTAGCGGGAGATAAATTAGAGAGCAACATGACCCGGAACTCCAACCTGGCAGGGCCCATTATTAGACCCACGCAGGAAAAAATTGCCACCCGCGCAATGACGTTCTACTGATAATTCACCACGCAAACCACAAGCGGGGAATCAGAGGATTGGAATCTCCAAGACCCAACTTCATCCTTACCACTAGGCTGGGCAAAATGAGAGGACAACATGACCATCATGATCATGTACAGGGCATCTCAGGGCTATCACTCAGAAAGTTCATACCTTCTGTATGATTAAGAAATTTTTTATTAAAGAAACATATACTGAGTATTAAATGGACCCGGCAAGAAAGAAATGATTGAAAGAAAATAAAAAATCTCCATCTTTCAGACCAATATTTGTTGACAACTCGATTTTAGATCATTGTCAAAAGCATCATATTCTTTTACGTTATTAATATGATCATAAACTATATTGGATTTAGACATTTCTTTATTCATACTTTCTTATCCTAAGGGATTTTGGATCTTGAACTCTAAGGGGCAAAAAAAAAGTAGAAGAGAACTTCATTTCATTCGATATGAAATTAAGTGAATGAATCAGGCAACCTAATGAAAATTTTCCAGCTTTTCCTTCTCTACCCTTTTAACTTTTTCTCTCTGTCGTCTTTGCTTCCAAATCTCCAAACTTTAGACTTTAAAACATGTACGTGCTCTTATACCTCATGGGTGTTGTCAGTTGTCTAATTCTTGGGGTGGGATCTAAAAGGTAATTAAAAAGGGCAAAATAATAGTGAGAAGACGACGGGGGAGCGAGCGAGCCGAGGCAGTCCACATGAAATCTGAGAACGTGGGACTTCAATGTCTGGAGCGTGTTGCTCTGATATTGAATGATAATTTAATACATCATTCATGTATTGGAAGTATGAACATGACATATCAATTATCAATTAATTCAGAGGGATGACAAGCACCAGCACGTATAAATTACACTTATTATGTTCCTAGAATTAGTCTCTACTGTCAATTTCAGGAAGTAAAAGCAATAAATACAGGGCCGCTGGTTATAATTTGGGGTTGCTATGGTCATGGTCAACGAATGGCGGAAAAGTAATTAGAGAGTGAGCTAAACGACATTAGTGGGTCCGAATCTAAGCATAAATAAATATTAGATTTTATGCAAAAAATTTATAAATCTCCACACAGAAAATTCAACCTTGAGATAAGAAAACGATTTTAGTACCTTGGCTTTCATTTAACTAGTATCCTGATTTCGTTTGTTTTTTTCTTTCTAAATATGGTCTTTCTACCAAAGTTTCTCATTAACCTATATTGAGCCAAGCGTAGAAAATGAAAAAGGAAAAAAAATTCATGATTTACATGTTCTATTTAATAATTGATTACTTTTAAAA
Source organism: Datisca glomerata (assembly GCA_003255025.1). Taxonomy (NCBI): domain Eukaryota; kingdom Viridiplantae; phylum Streptophyta; class Magnoliopsida; order Cucurbitales; family Datiscaceae; genus Datisca; species Datisca glomerata. The sequence continues at coordinate 133,407 of QANY01009141.1, forward strand.
TTACATAGATTAATCAAAATAGACATTTAAATCCTTACACCTACTTAAAAATTAGAAAAAATAAATAATTAAAAAAACTTTTAAGTTATTTAAAAAAACAATGAATTATCCTTGGAAAAGTTTGAATAATTTAATCCAATTATAACAAAATTCAAAAAACTTTTTAACTATATTAATTACGTTACATTAATATAGTTATACAAAGTATACTACTAATACAAAGGAAAAAAAAAGAATATCAAGTTTAAAATTAACATGAAATAGATAATTTAGTAATAATAATATCACTTTCTCTTTTAAATTTTTAGAGCATATTTCTACTCTATACTTTAAATTGTTTTTCTTAGAAAAAATGCATAATGTTCTACTTTTCTTCGTCATTTTAAGATTTAAAAATTGCAAATGTAAAACTTAAAGACGTAAAATAAGCATAATATAGAAAGAATATTTAAAGAGAGAGAAAAAAACTAGAGCAAGAAAGATATTATTGGAGCCACAGATAAAATTTAGAAAAAAGAAAAGGGAAGAGAAACATACCGTGAATGAGGGAGAAGAGACTGCCGTTGGGGAAATAATCATAAACGAGAAGACGTTCTTCCTTAGCCTGAAAATACGCTCTAACCGGTACCAAATTAGGATGTCTAACAGTTCCAAGCACCTCCATTTGCCTCCTAAATTCCTCCAAACTCGGATACCTCGCATCCTTCAATCTCTTCACTGTTACTATATACCCTGTTTCCATTACTGCTTTATACGTACTTCCCACTGTTCCTCTTCCCAACGTCTCCGCTGATGCCTTCAACAAATCCTCCAAACTATAACTCATTTGTTGATCCCCAGCTCCGCAGAACACCAAACTCCCTAGTCCCTCCCCTTCCCATGAAAATCCCCCTTGTTTTCCCCCGCTATTACCTCCTCTGCCACCTGAAGTCCCTTCTCCCCTCCCCATCATCCCTTCTTCTCTGCTTCCCCCTTTCTGCCTTTCCTCTTCTGAGGTTTTTCTTCTTTTTGATTTCCCCCAAACCAAATAGACCACCAGAGCGCATATTAACAATCCTACTAATCCACCGCCCGTTCCTGCTATTATTTTTATCAGCTTTCTGCGTTTAGAATAATTCCTTTTTGTGTTTGTTGGATAGTTTGGACTTGGGAATATCGATGTTGTTTTGCAGGGGATTTGAATATGTTCTCCGCACAGATGGGTATTGCCGGAAAACGACGACGTGTTGAACCGGACTAAAGCAGGACTTAGCGGGATTTCTCCGGAGAGTTGGTTGTTAGACACGTTGAAGAATCGGAGACTTGTTTGGTTAAATGGAGGGATGGTGCCGGTAAAGAGGTTGTCTTGTAAATATAGGACGTAAAGTCGCCTGAGTTTGAGGAGGGACTCCGGGACGTCGCCGGATATTTGATTCCCTGCTAGAACCACAACTTTCAAGCGGTGGAGTTCGGAAATTGATCCTGGAAACTCACCGGAAAAGTTGTTAGAGTTTAGGTAGAGGGATTTGAGATTGACGAGACCTGAGAGATCGGGAATCTGACCGGATAGCGAATTGTCTTTCAAACTGAGAACTCGAAGCTGATCTAATCTGTTCAAGATCTTGCCGTCAAGAGTGCCAGTGAGATTTAGAGACTCCAAAACGAGCTTCTTCACTCTTCCGTCCATGCATTCTTTGATTCCTTTCCATTGGCATGCATCATTCCCTTGCCATGGAAGTGAGTTGAGAGGATCGATGGATGCTTTTAATGAGAGAAGAGCTTCTTCATCACTTGCTCCAGTAACCAGTGGTAGAACAGAAACCATCAACAAGAAGTAGAAGAAGCGGAAGAGGAATGGCCAACAGAATAATATTGAAACCAGAGGTTCCATTCGAATCAAATAGAGCTTGAAACAAGAATCGAAATGAACCTCCTCAAATCACGATCTCAAATCCTAACTTTGAATTTCGATTTGGCTTTCCTCTCTCTATGCAATGCGACAGCCGGATGGCGGATCCTCCTCTCCAACTCCCTAGCAAACTCTTAAAAAAAGGGAAAATCACATAGATACAAACACAAGCTTTCATATAAAATTCTTCAACCAAAAGGGGGAAAAAAGAAAAAAGAATGAAAATGGCAAATATCTTTGTATAGATTATCCATTAATTAATCGCTAAGATCTACAAAATCTTACCTCCATTAGAAGCAATGAGCAGAAAAAGGGCGCCAAATTGAGTCTTTTTCAGTGTCCTATTTTGTTTGCGTATTCAAAAAAAAGCCAAATGCAAACCCCACGGCTTCATTACACCCACCATAGAAGAAGCTTACTGTAAAGTGAAAATGAAATCGGGAAATAAAATGAAATCCACCAGACAGCATTTAATTAAGGAGGAAAAACAAAAACTCCAAAAATATTCATTCACTCATGTAGAAAAAGCAAGCAGGGACGGAGTAGAGAGAATGGGGAATCGTTTATTGGAGCGTGTTTTGGAGCAAAAACACTCACGGACATTATACCGTCACCTTCACGTGAACCCGTCTCTCTTACATTAAAACCCTTTCTTTTCTACCCTCCATGAATTTCTTCATTTATTTTAAACTTTCTTCCTACTCCTTACATTAATTATTAAACAATGCAAAAAAAAAAAAACCTCTGGTTTTTTAAATTATTTTTCTGTTGAATATTTTTGGGCTGCTAAATCAGCAAGCTTTGCTCTTTCAGTAATTTTTTGAATCTTCAAGGAGGAGATCCAATACTCTCTCACCAGTCACCCACCACTGTAAGTGAAACAAAAGAAAAGAAAAGAAAATTAAGAAAAATCCAGTACCCAGTTGCCATTAAAATTAACGAATAACGATGAAATTACCTCCCCGTGAGCTGCATTTGTCCGCCAGAGTCAGAGGCAACAGAAGTTGAAATTACGATGAAAAGTTTAAAATGTATTAGCGAATTAAAGATGAAGTACCTTTATTTCAAGAAACCCAATTTTTAAAGCATCCATTTCTATACCCTGTGCCGACATATTTCCATCTAAACCCACACGATTTTACCCATTTCTCTTCCAGCTAGGGATGTCGAAAATATTCCGGGTAGGTGGACTAACGTTTTTTATAAATGGATATGAATTTTAATTGTATGGGTAAATTTTTTTCATTATATAATATATATAGGACATGAGCAGTATATAAATACCCATTACTCCTGTCCATTGACTACAATTTTCTCTAAATTCACGTTTGATTTTGAAAATTTAGGGAAAATGCAGAATGACTACCCTTCATCATTTAAATTCTCAGAAACATTCATACGTTTATTTATAACAATAACATTAAATTATGAAAAAAAAATTAATTTCTAGTAACCCAAATACAAATAACTATGTAATTTTAGCGGAATATTACTTCATTATTAATAACAAATTCAAGAGTATATTGGGCAAGAACATATGAGTAAAACACTTCCTCAAAGTTATACACCATTGGAGAAATAACAAGAAAATAAAAGAAAAGGTAATAAATAATAATGCACCATTCATTAGTAGAGGTGGTAAGTGGGTCAGTTCGACCGCGGAACCGACTTAACCAGTCTTTTATAATCCGGCCCGGCCCGGCCTGGTATTTAACAGTGCCGAGTCGGTTAAGGCCCGCGAGCCTTGTCTTCAAGGTCCATGGTCCGGACCGGACCGGCTCGTGAGACCCGGCGGGCTTGAACCGGCTCAGCCCGTAAATCCACTCTTTTGTCTAAAAAATTAAACAATTATATATGTAATAAAATTTGAACATTTTACCTCTCTCTAATAAATCACACTCTTTACTAATAGACCAAGACAACTTTTGTTAAATATATTATTTAAAATATATTCTTGTTGTCTTTTAACACATTTTATCGAGATTTCATATAATATACTTTTGAGATAAACATATTTAGTTAAATAAAAAATAATATTTTTCATTTAAATAAATATTCTATTCAATGAAAAATTGAATTCATGAAAACTTTAAAAAGTATTGGTTTAATATTCCTAATATTTTTTGTTGTGTTAATGAACATAAATTATAAATTAAGTATTAATTTTTTATTATATTTTAACTTTTAGGTGAATATAAATATCACTAGTTTATGAGTTTAATAAATAAAATAATTAGTTTACTTATTATTATAAGTTTTTCTATTGAGATTTTAAAGTAATAAAATAAAATAATTATAAGAAAGTAACATAACTTCCATATAACTTAGTGGTAATCCCGACACTTCATCTATTCTCCACCAAGGTTCAACTCTTCACATCTATATTTTTTAGAACTAAATCATATTAAAGGAAAAACGGGTCGGCCTGGTTATTTAACCGGCCTGAACCATCAGAGGCTTGGTCCATGAGTACACAGGCCGGTTCAGCGGTTCATTCTGGATCGTCTAAAATTTCAGCAGCCCGTGAACTGGCTGAAAAGGCCTGGGGACCTCCCCGTGAACCGCCCCGGTCAAGCATTGTAGGGCCGAAGATACGACTTATTTGAAATTAATTGACTGCACAATTCATAAAAAGAAGTATTTGTGTGGTA